>JAHKKF010525753.1:0-2500 GCA_019740295.1 Labeo calbasu
TGATCCCTCTTATTTTGGTAAAATAATTAACATTTTGCAGATTCTGCAAGGTGTATGTACACTTTTGACCTCAACTGTATATAGAAGGTGCACAATGTTATTCATGCAATTCAACCCCCAAAAAAACATCAAATGTGAAATGTTACACAGGGAATTCTGGGAAGGTCAAATTACGTTTCTTCACTGTAAATTACATATTCTTTTTCAATGTGTTCTTTCTTCCAAATACAGTATTTTACCGTAAGGCTTTGGGTCTTATGGATTTGTACATTTTCTTACAATTTTCGCTGTCTTGTATAAATTCTCATGAGAGTTGGCTAGACCATCTCTGTAAAGCTATATTATAGAAGACTTTATACACATAAATTGATGTACTGCTAAAATTGCTGCACTCCCCAAAAAAGTTTAATTTGTGTTTTTCGTTACGCTAACATTTTGCCACACTTTTGTGCAGCATCAGCCCTATAGTTAATTGTGTAGCGGAATGAAACCTTTCACTTCTGGCTTACTTTTCCCATCTCTCGGTCTCGATTCTGGCTCCGTCTATGGAGCCTCGTCAGTCTGTGGCTGGGCCAGCCCGAGCCAAGGAGCATCTTGCGGAGGGTAATCCATCTCCATCACTTAAATGATTATCCCCATTAATCTGGTGTAAACTAATAAAGTCAACTGTGGCACTGCTTGCCTGAACTTCATTAAGTCTTTAGTACGTTTAATATGTCTTAATGTCCTCAGCTCTCCTGCTGCCGCAGATCACCTGGCATGCCGGTCCCCAGAGAGCCGCCTGAGAGATTGAGGCCATTTGTGCCATGTTTTGTTTCCTTTATTTTCCTCGCACTCGTTTTTCGCGTGATATAGTGTCTGTTGGTATGACATACAAAGAGCTAGACGGAGGAACGAAGGGTGGGAAAGAGGAAAAGAGAGAATGAGAGGAAGAGAAAGACATCAGTGCAGGAGATTTAATTTGCCCAGCCAGACCTCAGATGGGCCCCTGCAGTCAAGGGTTTAATTTGGCTTATCGCGTTATAAAAGACGACCCGGGCCCGGTAATCAATCATCGGCCTGTCAGCGGGAAAGGCAGTTGTTGTAAGCAAGTATGACTTCCCAACATGAGTCTGTTTTAATTGCCACCAAATTGACTGCTTTGTTGTTTTTTGAGGATGTACTAAAAGTTTGCTCAATTAAAGCCAACAAAAGCAGCGCGTCATTATTGTTGTCCCCTACCCTGCACCCCTTCCTTCTCTTCCGAGGGGGGCCGCTGGCAGTGGTTACGCAGCTATCGTGGGTCATGTTGACATGTGAATGAAGAGTGCGTTTCCCACGTAAGCCGACGAGCGGCGCCTGCGCAATGTTAGGGCCTGACACTGTTTACTAGGCTGAAAGATGTCAAGCTGCCGCTGACCATTACCCAGCTAAAGAGAACATAACTCACTCCCGGCTCCTCCTTGACAAAATAAGTGCTATCTCCAATAAACAAAAAGTTAAAGTGCAAGATGAATGCATCTGTATTGCTTATGGATTGAAATTTATGGGACCTAATTCATCATGTCAGTATTTTCTCTTTTCCAAGGTTGCAGTATGAAGAGAAAAATGTGTTTCCCAGACGAATGGCTGCTGTTTTTGGAACTACGTATTATTCGGGAAACAGAATCACAGAGGTATGTGAGAGTTTGAGCAGTTGAATGCAAAAGCATTACAGAAAGCACCACACATTGATTGTGGGATGGGAAAGAACGATTTTCCATAATCCCACAAGACCCGAGTTAGTGCACGTCTACAGCTTCCCATTTTGCTTGGATGCTGTCATCAATATAATGTGCTCAGTTGCTGGCTCACTGATATTTATGGCTTCGGTGCTAAAGGGTTGAGCCCCTGTGTCTGCTGGAGTGAACCAGAATGAGTTGAAGCTTTCAAACTGTGGAGCGTTCACAAGAGAAACTTTTTACCATGAGATGAAGTAAAACATATAGTATTTTACCAGCATATATGACTAAACTTAATTTGATTTTTTTTTTTTTTGAAGATTTAACTTTTTCTGCAATAACTAAGGTATGTGATAAGGGAAATGGTGGGAGAGACTGGGAGTAATTGTAACAAATGTACTCATCACATACTCATTGACGTTCTATGTGTGCATGAGACAAACAAGGAAAGGAAAGGAAAGGAAAGGAAAGGAAAGGAAAGGAAAGGAAAGGAAAGGAAAGGAAAGGACGTGTGGCCAAGTATGGTGACCCATATTCGGAATATGTGCTCTGCATTTAACCCATCCAAGTGCACGCACACAGTAGTGAACACACACACCGAGCAGTGGGCAGCCATATTGCTATCGCTGCGGCACCCGGTTGAGCAGTTAGGGGTTCGGTGCCTTGCTCAAGGGACTCACCTCAGTCGTGGTATTGAGGGTGGAGAGAACGCTGATTATTCACTCCCCCCACCTTAAATCCCTGTCGGACCTGGGACTCGAATCCGCAACCTTTCGGTTACAAGCCTGACTCCCTAAACA
>JAHKKF010525753.1:7500-22669 GCA_019740295.1 Labeo calbasu
GTGTAGTGACAAATAACCAGTTTTGACAAGGTCAGCATTAGTCAATTTATCCTCTCATTGCAAAAGCATTCTGTTTCTTTCTCGACTTTAATATGGGCAATTTATCAAATAATTGTTCGTACTATGTTTTGACAGACACATTATCCAGTAAAACAAGCCATTAGCATGGGAGACACAACAAGTTAATGGATGTCCCATCCCTCAGCACCTCAGCAACTGATCAGGACATTTGTTAACTGGTGCTTGGTCATCTTTTCCACTTCTGAACACCAAACTAATTCTTCCAGCAAACATATTCTGTCTCACCTTAATGCTGCGACTTAAAAATTTAAAAGAGGCCATGTATTTTTGCTTGCACACTCTCTTGAGAAGACGTCTTGGCTTCGGACCATAATTTTAAATCATATCAATATGAAAGGTAAACCTATTTGCTTTCTTATTTTAGATTAAATGTTTTTAAATGTTTTATGGAGTACTGCACAGTTTTTCCTGTGGTAAATATAATGTGTCCTCATTCTCTTATTTCCTTTTTAACAATACAGGCCAAAAATGCCCGGTCCCTTCCCCTTTGACATAATGCATTAAGAAGTTCATCCATCTATTTTAGAGGTTAAAGACAGTGAACTTCACATTCTGTCCTCTAAAAGTAAAAGCCCATTTCCTTTATTAAAAAATGGAGAACTGTAATTCCGCAGCAGTAGGCCTACAAATGTTAGTGAGGTCTAAATATTCAATTAATATCTGCTTAATAGTTGCCATTTTAGATACAAAAAAATCAAGATAATCCATCTTTTTCCTTAACGTGGAGATAAGCCTATGGTTGAGACTTCCGGTTCATTATCCACTGGAAAATAACTAGAAGAATAACAACGTGCAGAAAAGGGTAAAACTGTTTGCACTACAAACCAATGTGCTCATAATTAAAATAATACATTAAAATAATATGGTAAGACATGCCAGTTTGCAGTATCAAGCTGTTTTGCTAGCTAAAAACAACTGGATGCGGATTAGACCGGAAACCACACCCATAAAATTTACAAATGGCCGCGCCCACTCTTACGGGAAGAAAAAGGTGGATGACTGCATGAAATACTTTTGAAATTAATGAGCATTCATTTTGGTTACACCCTAGAGGAATCGCCTATGACAAACATATCTCAAAAACGAACAAAATATACAGGACGAACGTTAAATGTCTGTTTTTATAATGTATTATTTTAGACAGACAGAGATGTTGCTACATTTCTGTTTTCGTTTTTAGAATGTATTATGAATATATCAAAATTAGCTACTTAAATGTGAGGTGCAAATGAAGCGGGGCTAAATTCTTGTCATGTTTTGATGAGAGTGCTGCCTCAGTGTAGATGTACTTGAAGCTGTCAGCAGCATGGCTGTGCGCTCTCGACTGTGCTCAGAGATGCGGCTGATGGAAGTGGCGCCAGTGAGCGCCGATGGATCACATGTCAAGTACTACACAGGTACACTAATGCACCCACAGACAGTTGCAATGTACTGGTAAATCAGGACCGTATTATAATCAGTAAAAGAAAATTACATTTTTGTTTATCCATATTTAATCCATGTTAAAGTGTGTTGCTCGACGCTTTCTGTTTTTTACAGTACTGGGGAAATGACAAAACTGTCTTTATAACTTTATTCAATGCATAAATAAAAAAGAAATAGTGCTTTGTTTAATGCGCAAAAAGAGTATTTTGGTTGCGGGAGAACCAACAAATTGCCCACATAAATGTGCATTTAATCGAAATTAAATGACAGACATTTCTTTCAAACTTAAATAATTCTAAAAATAGACAGCAAATGTGGCAGACAGTTTTGTATGTAAATTGTATGTAAATACATTCCGTTATTAATTGGCAATTAACTGTAACAATAGCTGCGCATGAAAATGACATTTCTGAAGTGGACCTTGGTGGGTTGATAATACTGTAATTAAACATAAATTGATCTTTCCAATTCTTTAATTGTAAGGTAAAACAATCATTTAGATCTACCAGTTGTGGTGCACATTAATAATAAGGTATTTTTAAGCTAAAAAGCTATAATTAAGTCTACATTACTGAAACAAAAAAATGTCAATTTCAGCGAAAATACACAGTTGTACTTCATTAAATTTTAATACTGGTCATTTGGCAGCATTAATCTGGAGCCCCATCAAATATTAATACTTTAATGCATCTTACGTTAAATAATCACCACCCACTTTTTTTCCAGAAGGAAATCGATAACTTGAAAGTGTTTGCTTTCCGTATAATACTGCATATTTATTTAAAAAGATTAATGCATGCAAAATAAAAATGAATAATTAATACAAAAGTTAACACATGAACACTGCAACGGAACGAAGTATGTTACCAAATGAATTTGAATTATAACCTACATTAATTCTGTCGCGACTCACACTATTTAAAATAAATGAGATTTCATACAGAATTTCCTTAATATTTCCCCACCTTGTTGTGATCAGTGATCATGTTTTTTATGACGAATGCGATTATTCCGATAAAAAATGATTGGTTTGTTTAGATTTAATAGTACGATGAAATGTAATATTGTTGACAGTATGGTCTAGCTTTTAAAAATATTGTGTGTGATTGATTTTTCTCACCATAAAACAGTGACAAACCATTTGAGTTCATGGTCGCAAAATATTGATCTTTTGTAGCCTAACAAGAGTGAAAAAGACTTAATCTCGAAATCACTGCCTCATCTTCGCTTGATCAAAAATATCCAGAGAGAAAATATCTCAACATCAGGGACTGCATAGCCAAGTTAATGAATTGAAATGGTCATTTTTGTGTTGTTTTGAAAAATCGTTGGTGTTTGGTTTAATAAATCATCCCTTTGAGTTGCCCTGTGCTGAGAAGGGAATTCCAGTGCGTTTCATTGAACAGACTCGTCGTGATTTCTTTAGCCAATTGGGTCTCTCACCCCAGAATTGGAGGCTTAATTTTACCCAGCCTCTTTGGCATTTTGATTGATGTTCCCGTGGCTCCATCCGGCAGGCTATAGCTATAAGGGTAAAGGGAGGCAGTAAAAAAGACAATCGTCTGTAGTTCAGTCCTTCTCACACATGCAGTCAATGCTGTCTGGACTAAACTGGGTTTTAGTTGCCGTATGATAACTGGGGTGACGTGGAGGATCCTGTAGGCTCGCAGGAGCGCGCGTCCCTCTCCACACCATGGATCATATGGGAGCGCATCTCCACCAGACGCACGCAGACACTATCAGTTTTGGGATCGATCAGATTCTTAACAATGCAGACCAGGGGAGCTGCATGATCTCCAACCCCAGAATGCAGGACCTGGACTACGGCTTGGGCTGCATAGTCAGCACAGCCTATAATACCATGACTGGCAACTACAATGTCAACAACTCGGCTGGATACAATGGAAACTCGTGCAGCGTTAGCTCCCTCAACGGCTCGTACAACATGAACTTGGGCACGAATGTTAATGGGAATTGCCTTAATTCTTCGGGGGTAATCCGGGTTCCAGCGCACCGGCCGCTGAGCAGCGTTCACTCGTCCATTCCCACCAGCGCTGCCACGGTGCCAAGTATGGGAAGCATGGGCACCATTAACAATCTCACGGGATTAACGTTTCCATGGATGGAGAGTAACAGGAGATATACCAAAGACAGATTTACAGGTAGGCTAATAGAAATCACTTTGGACCTGGCAGTGCTGTTCCTATGCTTTATTTCAGTCTTCGTACTTATTCGAAATTGCACTGTAAAAATGTTTTCACCACGTTGTAAGATTCAACCTTTCAGTAGAAAAAACCTCCAGTGACTTGTTGTGGGTTGTAACTTTGTCACAACTTTTATTTTACTAACAATTCTTAGGCAGCAATTCAACTTTTTAAACTTGAATTGATGATACATTTGGTTGAATTTTCATATAGAATCGAATATCCAAGAATTAAAAAAATCATAAGGGCTTACTGTGAAAGCAGCCCCATCGAATAGTTTAATTTTTATCTATGGCAACGTTATAAAACCATCATGAAATTGAAGTTTTAATGTATGTTGTTTTTATAACAATGTCAGAAACACAATTAAACTGGTCTCGGCAATTAATAGCATAAACGAACGTTTATACATATTAACAATCACTGCAGTGCATCGGTAGGCCAAAGAAAATTTGTTTTTCTGTGGGGTGTGTAAATGGAATGATAAAGTTTATGATTATCTGTTTTATAGTTAATTAATGACAGTTTTTTTCCCTCACACGAGAATGTAAATGTTGATTTATCACATCCGTAAATGTTTCTTACTGTTTTAGCATTATTTAATTTAATGCTAATTATGAATTACAAACGGTAAAAAGTAAAAATGTGCTGTTGTTACCTTAATGAGTTTTTTTATTTGACCATTAAAACTTGCCTTCAATGATGTAACCTCATGTAATTATGTTGATTCAGTCAAAGTCAATAGTTTCGACTCGAATAAAATCACTTAATTTAGATATTACCATATTGTTACCTGACAAAACATTTTTACAATGTTTTATTTATTTATGATCTACATTTCACAGTCGTCGTAGTAGACGTAAGAAAATGCTGAAAAAGTATTTTTTTTTTCCTCAGTTATATATTGCTGTCTATTTGCTTGCTTGGCTGAACTTACTCGATATATTTCGTGATTGCTGCTTGTTTTTTAAAAGACAAACGTCGTCTTTCATCTCTGGAAGTCTCATTTGCTTCTCACTTGCTTGGCTTTGTCGTTTTGCTGATTTCTTCCGCTTGCTTTCACCCTGTCTCTCAATCTAGTGGCCCTCTCACCGTTCACTGTAACACGCCGTATAGGTCACCCGTACCAGAACCGAACGCCTCCGAAGAAGAAGAAGCCCCGGACGTCGTTCACTCGCCTCCAGATCTGTGAGCTGGAGAAACGCTTCCACCGTCAGAAGTATCTGGCGTCAGCTGAGAGGGCAGCCTTAGCGAAAGCACTTAAAATGACTGATGCGCAGGTCAAAACATGGTTCCAGAACAGAAGAACGAAATGGAGGTGAGCTTTTGTGATCTAATCATGCTTTTACACTCACACGTAATGCATTCTTTTTCGTCTCACCACTAAACCCAGTTGAGGATTTTGTTTTTAAGACCTCTGTGAGGTCAGCTGGGTCAGTTTCATAATGCATTCCATATCGTGCTTTGGAAGGCCCGTTCATGAAATTCTCTCAGTATGTATTAATTCAATCAATTCGATCAATACATCAATTTATGTTTAACTGACTCCATTTAGTTTGTAATGACCAATATTGGTTGACTGTAACCTTTTCTTGGCGGTGTAAACAAGTCATATTCTCAGTGATCGTCAGTGTCTTTTTTGATCCAGCTTTTAGTATTTTATTATACATTCTGGTAGGCCTGGAATTAAATTGGATTCATTTTAGCAGACACTGATGGACCAGTATGATCGAGATTTTAGACGAAAACAGAAATGATGCTGTTATACTGCAATCAATGTTTCCCTAAAGTCTTAGTTGTTTTAGATGGTTAATTACCTGCTGTTCAACCAGGATAATCGATGTGATGTTTTATGTGCTACCAACATAATTAATCACAACAATTAAAGTGCACAGTCATTTACGAAAAATAAATAAATAAATAAAAAATACATAAAATGATTGTGATTTGGCTACATCACTGATCTCAGAACCTGAAATGTATTTGGCGTTGAATTAAATGTATAATAATTGGCATATGGTGTGTTATAGTTGATATTTGTAGATATTTGTATTTGTAGATGATATTTGTGTCAATTATGTACACAAAATGACACAAAATGTATTAAAAGTCAACAGAAAAATGTGTTAAAAATTACCAGATTTCTAAAAGTGTATATAATCAGCATTTTCAAAATATAAGATTTCCACGTAGCCTACCTAATCTGAGTGAATTCCAAATTAATGACGAAAACAAAAATAATGGAACGTTTACGAAACAAGTGTTCGATTGACATCACGATGTAAAGTGTGTCAGAATTCGTTTGAAAATTCCACGTTATTAAGTAATTATACCAATTATGCCAAAATTTTGTATTCTCTGGTATTAGGATCACCAGTTTGTATTTTTTTTTTTTTATTAAATTTAGCCAATCACTAGAACGGCTAGTAGAAATCATAACTGAAATCACCGACTAAATGACTCCTGTGCTATGATCCAAATCCATGCAGGCGGCAGACAGCAGAGGAGAGAGAAGCCGAGCGACAACAAGCGAACCGAATCCTTATGCAACTTCAGCAAGAAGCTTTTCAAAAGACTATAAACCAACCTGTTACTCCGGACCCAATCTGTCTACACAACAGCTCTCTATTCGCACTTCAGAACCTCCAGCCCTGGACTGAGAACACGGCGAAAATCAGTAGCGTTCCCAACACTGATTAAGAAAGAGACTTTTATGGACGTGCGATGTACAGAGAAATATTTCAACATTAATTTCTTCTTTTTAACGTTAAAACAGTATTTCGTTTGTAATATGCAGCTTGTAGAAAACATCTAAAAGAATACTTGCTGCTCTCCGTGGCAGGCGTGCAGAATAATCTGTTTTTTAATCGATTTTTTCATTTCGATTTCGACAAAGTGTAAACATAAAAGACTGTCATATTTCGTTTGAATTTCAAACATTACTTTGGTAACACCAAACTACATCTGTGGTAACACTTTATAATAACTTTCATTGATATTAACAAACAAAAACGAACGTTCGAATATTCATATATAGAATTATGGGCTGTTTCCCCAAAGCATATTGGGCCTAATTTAAGTAGACCTACTATTAAAATCGTCACATATCATTATAATGCCAAACATTATGCTTAATAATTCACAAGGACACGCCGGATTACTGTCACCGCTTGATTGGTGAATATCTAAAGCTAAACGCCACCTCTCTGTTGAGCACGGAAACACAGTGAGCCTTGTTATAATTAATATCCTTGTCACTGTCAGAATTATTAGACACATGCAGGGTGAAAAGATACGGCCTCACTGTCTTCAAGTACACCCTGAGAAGCTTGGACCGCTTTAACCCACAAACGAGTGAAAACGAAATATTATGCTTTGCGGTTCTCTCAGTGAGTATAAGTGTTGTGACACTGACAAAATTATAGTTAGGCTACTTTTGTTGGTACTTGGAAAATAAAGGGACTCAAATATATAATTTTAAAGTAAAACATATTTTTAATAGTTTTAAATAGTCGATTCTGGGTAAATAGTTAAAATTTGTAGGCTAAATGCGCCGGATTAAACGCGAAAAGCGTGTTATGTGCACTTTTGCTAAACGCAGGTGAAAAAGAACGAACGTTCGTAACCTCTTTAAGTAGACAAATAAATAGGCTATATAGGCTGTATCATGCTATTGTTAATCAGAGCTTTATTCTAACTAATTTACTGTTTTAACTGCATTCAATTTATAAGCTAATGAGCAAACAAAGTTTTACAAAGTGTTACCATTTATTTTTCGATATCATTTTTTCATAATCGTATGTAGGTTTACTTGGAGGGATTGTATTTTGCACGTTTGTTAATGAACACTTGCAGCGAAAATAGTCCTGTGAATTAAAATATATTCTGCAGGAAAAATGGGCTGACTTTAATTCTTCATGCTTGTGATAGCTAAGTTAGACTGTCATTTTTTGGAGGCGTGATATAAATTACTACAGCACTTGTTATGCAGAATGTTGTTGCGACGTTCCATAAAGATTTTTCGTTAGCAAATATGTACTTCTTTTTACATTATTTGTAAAGTTTCAACTTTTCTGGATAGTTTGTTATTTCTGTATTAGCCTACACTTAAATATTTTCGCGAAGTATGTTTTTCCAGTCATTTTTTCCCCAAATATTCCAACCATTGTTAATTATTAAAGAGACAAAGACGAATTATCAATGCTCAGTAACACCTGTACTTTTTTTGTCTGCAATTTTATTTTTAACAACGAACAGATTGTCAAAACTCAGACCAGCTTGGTAGCACTGTTTATGTTTATTCTTTGTTTACTTGAAATACATGGGATTACAAGATCCACTTTCCTCGGAGATGTCGGCGTGACCTATAAATTATATTTTATTATAGCTTGATATGAATGATTAAATATCTGTGGTCATGTCTCAGACTGGATCATTCTAACTGTTCGATTTGTTTAGCGCTTTTTGTTGAGTAACTATAACACCTCGAAGGTTTTGTCATTGTGGATAGATCCCAGATAGCATATCTGTGATGAATCTTTACTCAAGTGAATGACAGTTTTGGTTGCATGATAAATGGATGTTTTTTTTTTCTTTTCTATTGGAGAGTGCAAAAGCGTGTTTATGATAACTATGTGCAGATGTGATGGTGTTCCTGAAAATAACCAGAAGCTTAAGCTATCCAACACTGCATCGGAAGGTGGTTTAAGTTTCATCATCTCTTCCGAAATCGTATAATGTGTTACATAAGTGTCGTTTAAAAAGTTCCAGAATGTTCAGAAATGGAATTCATTTAGGTCAGAACCACTAGTAGGCTAGCCTACACTAACACATTCGCTAACCCTTGGCCAGACTAAAGTGCACTCTGCGCATTTCCCAGTTGCTTTTTTAACATAAGGATGCGTTTAGACTCACGTATTATTTTCATATTGTATTTTACAAATTTTATAATGTCTGAAATATATTGATAACATGCAAATAAATAGACAAGGCATTCGAATAGTGATTAGTCTGATTACTTTTTTGCGAACACATGTATAATTTAGGTCTATCAAAACAATATTGCAGATCTGATTCAAAGTATTGCAAAATGAAGAAGTGTTCTGTGTTTTCGTTCACGTCACATTCTCTCAAATAAATTGACTGTAATTCAATAATAATTTATAAACTGTCCATTTATAGTTGTGTTTATTCACGTCTGATGTATCATGGGTTTTAAACATTTAAATGTTTTATGCCATTGGCATAGTAAACGTTATTTTTGTAATTTTCTATCAAATTATTTTAAAATGATAAAATTATTATTTTTTACCGCTTATGTCTCACACACTCTAAATAATGCTGGGTTAAATACAGCCCAGCACTGGGTGAAATATGGACAAACGCAGCCGTTGGGTTGTTTTGATCCAGCGGTTGGGTTAAATGTTTTATTTAACTCAATTATTGCTTAAAAATGACTTTATGGCTGGCTTAAAATGATCCCCAAATAGGTTAGAAATGAACATTTATTAATACGTTCAGTAAATTAACATTTATGAATAAGTTGAATAAATAATATTTAAATAATAAACTTTTTTTAATTGCTTATCAATAAATATTTACTTTTTGATTATTGCTGATGTCTCTAGTAATTATGTGTCTGATTTAATTTACAACCTATTTTAATTTTTTAATCAATAGTTGAGTTAACTAAAACTACGCAGAAGGTTGGATTAAACGTTTAAAGCAACTGTTCGGTCAAAACAACACAATCATTGGGTTTGTCCATATTTCACCCAGCACTGGGTTGTTTTTACCCCAGCATTTTTTAGAGTGCAAGAATCAAAGTATTATTTTAGTGTTTTGTAACTAATTCCCATAGTGTTCCTCATCTGTTCTTCGCTTTGAAAAAAATGCATTCCAAATAGATACAAGTAAATATACATACCATTCGAGTCTGCACTTCTTTAGCGTCGCTGCAACCCTCTCGAGTGTATTTTTTTTTCTCGAGTGTCCTTAAATGATGACGCATGCATCGTCATTTTCAGTCGCCAAAACATTCTTCAGTTGTGTAATTTTCTACTGCGACAAGGGAAAGTTCACAACAGATTAGTACAGCATACACTAAAAATGTCTCTTCTACGTGTTTGCTGTACTACAGCTACATGTTTTGTAAAAAGAGGATTGCTTTTAGAGTCGACTTATACTGGTGAGTGCAACCTTTGCTTGGATTTTTTTTAACTGTTCATTGACATGCTTGCACAACATGCATTGATTTGTACTAATGTCATATTAATATGCATATAACTGCCTTTATATTGATTACTGGGAATCGTGTTCGAAATACACGTCAGTTTGCGACATATTTGTTAAAGTATCTCTCCGCACTTGTTTGCAGCATGTCATAGGACAGCAGGATATGCATCTGGTGGTGCGACCAAAGATAAAGAACCGTTAAAGAAAGCGAAAACTCCCCAAGGACGCTTTGACATGGATGAAACCGAGTCAAAATCGAAAGGTGTTTTTGAACGTAAGAACACACGTCGTTTCTGCTCAGAATTTCTTTCTTTCTTTTTTAATAAATGTAAAATGTATTTTATATTTTTCATATATATTTTTACTGCTTGGCAACGATTAATCGCATCCAAAATAAGTTTTTGTTTATATAATATGTGTGTGTACTGTGTATATGTATGTATATATAATGACACACACATACTAGTGTTGGGCAATTTTCTTATGGTCCTATGGTCAGTCTGTGAGATCGCCGATACACGATATTATCGTGCTAATTTATTTAATTATTCACTTAGTTTCAGTAAACCAACACCAGCATGAGGCTAAAAGCAGCCTAATGTTTTCAATATGACTTAATTTGTGTTTAACATGATAACAATTTAGAAACAGTGTAAGTTACTAATACTTACGTTTCCTTAGTTATTCAAAAAGCACATAAAGCAGCTACAGACAATGAGCGAAGAACATTAACATAATAACTAGCCTAGCCTAGCGCGAGTTTATGCACTTTAAAAAACACTCCCGGTACCATAGGTGAATACAATAGTTGCATCACTGTATGATGAATAAATCTAACTCTCTCTCTCCTTCGGCTTGCTCCCTTTTTATCAGGGGTCGCTACAGCGGAGTGATCGTATAATGAATTTACACTGCACACGTCTGCGGCGCGAAGGGGGGCCGTTGAGTTGCTTTCACCTCCTTGCTGAACGTGGTCGATTTCAAAAGTGAAAGTAAAACCGAAAAAAGCGCGAAAGCGAATGCACGCTTTCGCGTACGTCAGCTTCCCACCCAGAAACATCCCCTCCCGCTCACCGTGACACCCCCTGTAGAAATTTAAACGCCACCCGATGGAGGTGTCCTGGCACCGGCTCTTCGACGCGGCCAATCTTGTCAATGCTTGTGTTTATATACCAGCCGTCTTGCGGCAGTTTTCTGAAGCGCCCCAGAAGCTGCTCTCTGCACTGCATCGCTAAAGTTAGGCACCGGTCTATTTTGAACGGATAACAATAATAATCGTCTTGCTATCGTCAAAGGCATCAGCAACAGGCATTATCTCTGACTATCGTCGATACACCATGCTATCGTCTGTCGGCACAACCCTAACACATACAGTATATATTGAAAATATTTACATGTATTTACATGTGTATATAATTATTTTCATAAAATTTAAATTATATGTAAATACATTTAATATATAAAAATATAATATTTTTCTTAAATGTATACATTCACGTGTGTGTATTTATATGTACATAATAAATATACACAGTAGACATACATAAATTGCGATTAATTGTTGCCTAATACTATGTATATAGTTATTTTATACAATTAATATGACATAAAATGGAATAATATTTATTTCTCTTTTGACAGGATTTCCAGATGATGTGAATCCAGAAACTAAGGAGAAAGGTGG
Organism: Labeo calbasu; assembly: GCA_019740295.1. NCBI lineage: Eukaryota > Metazoa > Chordata > Actinopteri > Cypriniformes > Cyprinidae > Labeo > Labeo calbasu. The sequence goes on from JAHKKF010525753.1 coordinate 19,129, forward strand.
TCCCAGAGGTCCTGAACCTACACGATATGGTGACTGGGAGAGGAAGGGACGTTGTATTGATTTTTAGTTTGCCTGTTAAATATATCCAAATGTATTTATTTTAACATTTGAATGTGGTAAATAATGCTGTATACAGATACAAAAGATAATTTCTGGACCAGAAATGTGTATGTCTTTTTCTGATCGTGTGGGCCTACTATGTAGTATGAATAGTTTGTGGAAAAGTAGTTTGAACTACTTGAACGGTTCTGTTTAGACTTTTGAAAAGAATCCACTATTGGCAATCTAATGTTCTCATCTCTTTGAAAGTGGGTAACACAATGTCTGCAAGACCTGAAAGATCTCTTCAAAGAATAAACATATTCAACAATTTTTTTTTTTGGTCATATTTCAAACATTCATAGAAATTTTTGTCATAAGAGCCGGTTGCATAAAAGGTTAAGACTAGTCTTAAAAGTTTTTCAGCTATTTTTTTCTTTGACTAGTCTTTTTTTTTTTTATTCAGTCACATAAAAATGTAGATTAGTCTAAGTTGATTCCAAAAAGACTAAAAAGACCAAGACCAGGCTAGTTATTAAGACACTGTCTTAGCATAGAGGCTGAGTTTATGTAACTGGCCCAAGGTTTGTGTTTGTTATTATGTAAATAAGTCAGTTTTATTTTGTGGAATAAAAACAGTTGTTACTGCAAAAGTTTTACTATGTATGCACATGGATTGCTACAGATAAGCAGTACCATATCAGCATTTAAGGAGAGGTTAAACACATTATCAGGGCACAACAGCAAGGCTGGGAGAGACAGCCTGCTCAGCATTATAATACACGCTTACAATTGTTATACCATAATAACACTACAAAGACCACAAAACAGAACAAACAATGGTAATTTGACTAATATCTTGCTGAGCATGATAAATATCGAAGGCATATTCAATAAATAAGATATACATTGTTGAACAATGTCGTAATTCTGACATAATAGTTCTTAGTTTTTCTCATAGTATTTTTGTATTTGATACGTTTGTCTAGTAATAATTTTATTTTACTTTATAAATTTAGTTTATATTGTGACCCAGTTTATCATATAGCTTTTGCTAAAGTAAACTACACTACTAATCCATATTTCGCGTCAAACCGGCTTCCCAGCCTTCCAGCACATACGTACGTCAGCAATGACGTAAAAGTCACAGTCTCCTCTTATATTTGGATTTCACAAAGCATATGTCTGACTTTTAAATCGAAACCAAAATAATATACCACTCAGATTTGATTAAACGCTCTTCTAGTTACCAAATAATCGTATTTTTAATTCTATTTTAATCGGCTCACAGTACTTTCCTCGTCTCCGTTTCCGCTTCCGGTCAATTCCTCCAATCGGCCATATTCCGCCGCTCTGTCTCAACCCAGCTGCCGCTCTGTTGCCGTAAGCCCACCATAGTTTCATTTCACGGGGGATGGTCTTCCATTCATAACGCTACAATTGAATAGAGTGAATCGGGGGCAAACAGGTGATTTAATCCAGAAACGCTGACAGAAAACGGGCCAAGATGACGACGCGATCGGAGAGGGAAAAGGCTCAGAAACTGAACGAGCAGCATCAGGCCATTCTGTCCAAAATGCTGAGAGAGGAGGATAACAAATACTGCGCCGACTGCGAAGCCAAAGGTGAGATGATGTAAAATATCCCCCGCTACTCTTAAAAACTCGCGTTTGGTGTTTTGGTCACCTGTACGCGACAGGAGTCTCGTTACACACGAGGGCTGTTCAGGTTTCGTGTGGCTCACGGACCTGAGTCACCCGGGAGGAAAGCCGTAGATGGGTGTCAAAACCTGTTTAGACAGCGTATTTGATCACGTTTGAAATGAATGATGCTTAAACCCCGTTTAGGCTGACAGCTCAGTGGGCTTTGATATCCGGCGAATCACTATTCAGCCATGTGTCCTTGACCAAAACCATTATTAATGCATGAATGGAAAACCGGTCTGGAGTTGAACTGATCAGCTGGTCTGATACTGTCACAGTAGTGTTTCATTGTGTAAGATGTTATACAGGAGAGATTAACCTATATATGTGTACCTGCTTAATTGATGGCTACAGATGAACAACTCCGCTGTCTTTGTTCCACATATCCACCTGTTTCATAATAGTTCATCCTAGAACACTGTATATAATACCTTATTATATATCCACAGGGACTATGCAGCTAGAAGTGATACTGTACCATTAAGCAAGTAAAAGCAGTCTATTTTTTTCAACAGATTGTAATCCAGATGACTAACTGTAATAGCTGCTCAAGTGGGCGGTCTCTCTGTTTTGTTTAGGGGGAGATTTTCACTTGAAATGGTCATAAATGTAACAGTATAATGTTTTAGTGCTCACAGGGAAGGTTGTCTTTTGTAATAATATGGGAGTTTAATGTGTAAAGATTTAAAGATGAAATGACAAATTCGTCTTTTATTTTTTAAATGCATGTTATAGATCTCATTGTGAACAATTAATGTTTCATTATTTGACGTATTAATGTTTAATTAAGCTGTCATAACTTGATCTTCCAGTGAATCAACAACTGAAGCATAGAACCAAGAGCCACCCTATTTTTTTCACTCGGATGTACAATACAGAAGGAAAAATTTGTCCTACTTCCATTTTATCATAACTTTAATATGTTGCTTTTGTAAACATTGTCATAAAGTTGTCACGGATCCTACATTGTCACTTAGTTGTGTGCCGTTGTATTTGAGCTGCCTTCTCATTTCCTCTCAGTTGCGTATTAGTTTTGTATCAAGTGTGGTCTTAGTGGTTGTGACATTGCTATAAGCTTCGAGCTTACCATTAGATCCTGATGCAAGCTCATAGGTGGCCTGTAACACATTCAGATGCTGTTTAAATTCTGTTATAATCCCTCTTCTGTCTTCCCATCAAAGTCCACTAGAGAGCATGTGAGAATGTTAAGGCAGTCTTCGGCTCTGTGGTGATGTCGCAGGCCAGCACCTTCTCAAGCTCCCCTCTCAGCTTTCGTCTTAGGCAGACCAGTTTCATCCACTCTGAACTCTCCGGTGTCTTAAGTGCAGCCACACCTCACTGCTCATATTGCCTGGCCTCTTTCTGCCACTGTGTCTCTCTCTTACATAAGTCGGTGCTGATGGGAGGAGTTTTGTAGCTTGATTAGCTTATGAATGACAGCCTTAAGGGAATGTTAAAGTCAACATGAAATCAAAAAACTCATTTACAAACCCAGAAACTAAAAGTCAGGCATCCTTTAGTCTCCCCAGTGTTGTTCCAAACCTGTGTTTCTTTTCTGAAACATTAAGAAAAGATTTTTTAAATATTGTTGGTAATCAGGAGTGTTGGTGACCTTTGACTTCCACTGTGTGTTGTTAAGGATGCACTGTAAACTATGCACAATGTGCTCTGTCAAGTGTATGAGTTTTATTATTAATACATCATTCAGACATTAATCTTTTTGGAGTATTAGGTGTGAATGCATTACTCACACTGTGTGTAAGCACACAAAATTGGGACAGACCTTGATATTAAAAAAA
>JAHKKF010525754.1:2607-17685 GCA_019740295.1 Labeo calbasu
TGCATTATACTTTCTAAATATGCAATAATGAATAAATAGTGTTATAATGTATTATAACTTGGGTTATAATTATTCATAAGATCAGATCATACAATGCATTTATAAGGTGTATTACAAGGCATAATTAATGCATTATAATTAATCCACTATATAAAGATTTCAAGTAAAGTGTTACCAAAAAATATGCCAATTGGGTAAGAAAAATAAACTAAATTCAAAGGAAAAACAAGTTTATTTTTTGACCGTAGATATTGGCAGATATATAATAACTTAAATAAATAAATAAATAAATAAATAAATAAATAAATAATAGCAATAAATAATAAAATAATAATAATAATAATAATAATAATTATAATACATACACATATATACATATATTTTTGATACATTTCTGATTTTTGATACATTTCAAAGACTTAATGATAAGCTTAAACTTAAGCTTAATTTAACATTTGTGAAGTTCTAATAACCGCATTAACAGCTCGATAATGTGTTTAGACATGTATATCTAACAGGTTGCCAGGCAAACGTATAAGTGTGATGCTATTTTCAGTGATATCTAATTCTGTATGCTATCTGGAATAAAAAAAAACCCTCTTTTTCCTCACACCTTTGACGCACTGAATATCTGAATTATGCATGTGTCAACCTGGCAACCTTGGCTGATGAGAACTAATGCCATTATATGAGAGCTAGATGCGGACGGAGGAGAGAGAGTTTAATTGAATTTTTTAATGAGTCCACACTTTAAGTCACTCTGCCAGCCTGCCTCAAACACGATAACGTTTCCTAATAAAGAAAATCAAAGTTGGGCTTCCCTCCTAATGAGATTGAAGGTCTGGCAACCTCATTTAATGTGTTACACAGGAGTGAACAAATATTTGATGGGAAAAAGGGATGGGGGAAAGGAAACAACAACAAAATGGGGAGGAAGAAGAAGGAAGCCATTAAGCGCCATGGTGCTGATCCAAATGATATTCAACGTATCTATGATTTTTAATGTAGTTTTTCTTATAAACAAGGCATGACTTTGGAAGAGTGATTTAAAGAAATAGTTCAGTCAAAAATGGCACCTGAGATGTAGATGAGTTTCTTCATTAGATTTGTAGAAATGTGTCATTCCATCACTCGCCAATGGACCCTCTGCAGTGAATGGGTGCCTTCAGAATGAAAGTCCAAAAAGCTGATAAAAACATCACAATAATCCACAAGTAATCCAGTACATCAATTAACATCTTGATAACACAAAACTTGTATGTTTTTAACTTCAATCCATTGCTTCCAGGTCAAATACGAGTCCATAATACTTCCGCTTTTTCACTGGAGGAAGTGTTATTATGGATTATGGACAAATTTTTTAGTTAAAAACATCTTAATGATGGATTTGTTTCAGCTTTTGTCTTCTCAAGATGTTAACTGATGGACTGGAGTGGTGTGGATTATTATCGTGATTTTTTTATCAGCTGTTTGGATTCTCATTCTGACGGCACCCATTCACTGCAGAGGATCCATTGGTGAGCAAGTGATCAGGGATGCCAGGTTTTCACAACAAAACCTGCCCAACTGCTTCTTAAAACTAGCCCAAAAGTAGCCCGAACGCGTTTCAAGAGGTTCCCCAGTAAAAAACACATCATTCTGACGGCACCCATTCACTACAGAGGATCCATTGGTGAGTAAGTGTTCAGGGTTGCCGGGTTTTCACAACAAAACCCACCAAATTGCTACTCAAAACTAGCCAGATTGCACTTCGAGGGGGGGCCACTGGTAGAAATTGCGTCATTCTGACGGCATCCATTCACTGCAGAAGATCCATTGGTGAGCAAGTGATCAGGGTTGCCAGGTTTGCACAACAAAACCCGCCAAATTGCTACTCAAAACTAGCCTAAAGTAGCCAGATCGCGTTTCGAGAGGTTCCACAGTAAAAATCGCGTCATTCTGATGGCACCCATTCACTGCAGAGGATCCACTGGTGAGCGAGTGATTAGGGTTGCCAGGTTTGCACAACAATACCCGCCAAATTGCTACTCAAAACTAGCCCAAAAGTTGCCAGATCGCATTTAGAGAGGTTCCCCAGTAAAAATCACGTCATTCTGACGGCACCCATTCACTGCAGAGGATCCATTGGTGAGCAAGTGATCAGGGTTGCCAGGTTTTCACAACAAAACCTGCCCAATTGCTACTCAAAACTAGCCCAAAAGTAGTCCGATCGCGTTTCAAGAGGTTCCCCAGTAAAAATCGCGTCATTCTAATGGCACCCATTCACTGCAGAGGATCCATCGGTGAGCAAGTGATCAGGGTTGCCAGGTTTCACAACAAAACCTGACCAATTGCTACTCAAAAGTAGCCCAATCGCGTTTGGAAGGGGGGCCACTGGTAAAAATCGCGTCATTCTGACGGCACCCATTCACTGCAGAAGATCCATTGGTGAGCAAGTGGTCAGAGTTGCCAGGTTTTCACAACAAAGCCCACCAAATTGCTACTCAAAACTAGCCCAAAAGTAGCCCGATCGCGTTTCGAGGGCGGTCCCCGGTAAAAATCACGTTCCGGGAGGTAAAATACAAGTTTTTTGGTGGAGTTCCTCTGATAAAATTGGCATTCTAAGGACTAAGTATTACGTTATTGGGGTTGCCTCAATCCGCGGACATTAAAACAACCTGCGGCAATCATGTGAAAGTAGCCTAATTCCGCGGGAAAACCATAGACTTGGCAACACTGGCAAGTGATGGAATGCTAAATTTCTCCAAATCTGAAAAAACGAGTCAGATTTACTGGCTTTAAGGCTGTTTTTGCTATTGAAGTTAAAATGTCATCAAGTAAGGAAATCTGATCTAACTAGAAAGACTGAAACTAGTGCAATCCTGATTGAACCTGACTGGGAAAAACCCCACCGTATGACAAAGTCTGGGAAAAATAATCAACGTTGCATCTGAAAGGACAAAAGCCACATCAAACGAGATCACAGAGTAAAACACTTGGCAAGAAAACAGAGACACACGGCCGTACTCTCTGTCCAGCGAGTCCGAATCAAAGGAAACGTGTGCGGCGAATCTGATTTGAAGATACGGTCACTCAATGACAAAAGCCTTTGTGGCTATTGACAGAATTTGCCCGGTGATCTCAGAAACGTGACAGGGGCTCGCGACGGCCCGATCGCTTGATTAAGCCCGCGTATTTACCAGTCAAGCGTGATGTCAGTCACGGGCCGCTCTCATCCGCGCCGCTGTGTCTGTCGTCTTGCGGCTAATGACAGGATGATGAAAGAAGCGAGGCCCGAGTCGGTTTGAATGACACTCTCAGTTACGGGTCGGGCTTTAATCTTTGGTTAACCTGGCCTTTTGCCGCTTTGGGATGAAGCGCCTCTGTATCTTCCTTTGAAGAATGACACCAGACTGCCTGATCCTGTGGGAAACCTTTAATATACCCGGCAAGGATTCACGAAGAATAGAGTCGTGTCTCTCTAGTGCCTTATGAAATCATTACTCATTGATCTTTTTTTCTTTCTTTCTTTCTATTTATTTAGACACTAGTCTAACATGTTTCCATGCACTGGCCAATTTTTGAGATTATTTTAAGTTAAACAAAACTTTACAGTTTTATTCCTATATATATATATTCTGAAGGTTTTCACAGAGGGATTTGTTCATCTTAAGTAGCATGGGTATATTTGCAGCAATAGCCAAAAATACATTGTATGGGTAAAAATTATGCCAAAAATCATTAGGATATTAAGTAAAGATCATGTTCCATGAAGATATTTTGTAAATTTCCTACAGTAAATATATCAAAATTTAATTTTGGATTAGTAATATGCATTGCTAAGAACTTTATTAGGGCAACTTTAAAGGCGATTTTCTCAATATTTTGTTTTTGTGGCCAGATATTGCCAGATAAACCATACATCAATGGAAAGCTTATTTATCCTTGTCCAGGGTCAGGGCCTGATTTTATATAACATTTTAATCATTAACATTCAATTTTGTCTGTCTTTCTTTCTGATTTAAAGTGTGATAAAAAAAGGAAATCAAAATTCCTCCCCCTTCTGACTCTAACATACAATGCTGTTTTAGTATAACTGATAATATTATTGTTTTTTATTAATATTTATTATATATTATTATTATATTTTGTTTTATTTTAAAGTTTTGTTAGTTTTAGCAATTTTGTTGTTTTTTAAAAAGTTAATATTTATTATTTTATTATTGTATTTTCTGTTTTCAGTTTATTTTTGTTTGTTTTAGCAATTTTTTTTTTTTTTTAGTTTTTATACCAGTTTTTGTTTTAGTTATTTTAGTATAATACCTAACTGAAAATAACATGTTGATATAAAATAAATTTAGCTAAAATAAAATAAAATTTCCATATTTCAATGAAAGTTTATTTTATTTCAAGTAACAAAAATGTTTTATAGTTTTAGTTGACTATAATAATAATAATAATAATAATAATAATTAAAGTTGTCCAAATAAAGTTCTTAGTAATGCATATTACTAAAATCAAAAATTAAATTTTGATATAATTACGAGTCAGTTTGGGGATTTTGGGCTATGAGTAAAGTGCTGTTTTAGACTAATGAAGAGAAAACATCCAAAATACTAAAATACACTTTTAAAGTCCCTCTGCAGTTACTAATTTTATCCTTTTAAACTCATATCTGAGATTCAAAACGGCACATTTTAACTTTTTTTTTCCCATGTGAAAATTTCTTTGTGTCTTAAATGCAATTATTGTAATAAATCAACTGGGGAAGTATAGTGTTATTTTATTTTATTTTATTTTACTATATTCACCTGGGGTGTCTTGGCATAAAATAACCTTTCAATGTCTCTATTAATATTTACTTTTTTGCAAAAGCACATATGAGTTTAAGGGCATATTTGTTTTTATTTTTCGTTTAGTTAATGGGGCTCCTGCGATCCCAACAGTGATGTTCTCAGAGATGCTGTCAGGTCAGCTGTAAATCCCTCCGTTGAAGCAGCAGGTTTTTGAAGAAGCAGCCAGGCTGAAACGGCTGAGCGTGTTTCTTGAGCGCTTGTTTGCACAGCAGAAATGCATTAATGTTTCATGGCCGGTCTCTGCATCAGAGCGCTCCCTCCAGGAGCCCGTTTGACTGCAGATGTATCGATTAAAAAGATTAGCCATTACTAAATTCCTCACAGACGCACTGGCCTGATTCACCACCTTCATTTCCTCACAGATCTGAGCGCCGCTCACACGCTATCTATCTATCTATCTATCTATCTATCTATCTATCTATCTATCTATCTATCTATCTATATATCTTTGTGTACCACAGAAGAAAGAAACCCATATGGAATGACATGAAGGTGAGTAAATGATGACAGCTTTTTTATTTTTGTATGAACTATTGCTTTAAAGACCTTGTGAATTTCCTTTAGTAGTGCTGTATTTTCTGTTGATTCAGGAGGTTTGGTGAGACATACAAAGAGGCTCTGGTTTGATCACAGCCATGAATCATGATTTACTTGCTTAGCACTTCTTGCATACTTAATTTAAAGTGCATTAAAAGTGAAATCAGCTTTTAGAAATGCACTAGCATATACACTACTGTTCAAAGGTTTGTAGTCAGTAGGATTTTATTAATACTTTTATTCAGCATTAAATTGATCAAAAGTGACACTTAAAGACATTTATAATGTTACAAATGTTACAAATAAATGCTGTTTTTTGAACATTCTATTTATCAAAGAATTCTAAAAAAATAAAATGCATCACTGTTTCCACACAAATATTGAGCAGCACAACTGTGATAATAATCAGAAATGTTTCTCGAGCAGCAAATCAGTATATTAGAATGCTTTCTGAAGGATCATGTGACACTGAAGACTGGAGTAATGATGCTGAAAATTCAGCTTTGATCACAGGAATAAATTATATTCTACAATATATTCACACAGAAAACATGTATTTTAAATTGTAATAATATTTTACATTTTTTACAGTATTTTTAATCAAATAAATTCAGCCTTCCTGAGCAGAAGAGACACACATAAACTCTGAACTTTCAAACAGTAGTTGTGCAGTAAGGCACAAAAGTCAAATTTTAATTTCAGCCGCTAATTAAGCAAGCGATGAAGATGCATGCTGCTGTAATAACTGCACCTGTTCACTGCACATTTCTCCATCTCTAAAAAGACTCCCTGGAGTTTACTCTGACACAGTCTTTCTAAAATTATCATTACAAATGTTATTTTCAGGCGCTCCCTGACGATGCATATTCCACTTTTAGCAAAACAGTGAACGATGTTGGCCGTGTTCCCCATCCGACCCGTCTGAAATCTCCAGCTCGGCTGCGTTTCGGTACGAGACCCAATTAAAGCAAAGAGCGGCCCAGTTTCCTGCAGCCAGCATACATCATCTCCTGTCAGATAAGAGCCCTTTCCCGGTCGATGCGAGAGAAGCATCCAGTCCAACGCGGATCTGTCAGGAAATCACGTCTCTCCAATCAAAGGGCTCGTCGTAACTCCAGCAAACAAGCAGGTGAGTTTCAGGAGCACATGCGAGTCTGAGCCCTGCAGGAGTCAAGATGGCCACCTGACAGCTCATCGCTCCAGTTCCCTTTTTCCACTGCGTATTTTATGTTAGGGTGGTAAAAATTCAACAGCTTTCATTGAGGAGTCGAACACTTCCCACTAACAATGTGCCATAAGCTAAGCTTCACTATTTCTTTTGCTCACACACACTGTTAGAGGTTTGTTTATATCACTTGCACAAGTATTAAAGTTGAGCATTTGTGTCGTCTCACAGCGTTTGTGTTCTTTTTGTTTTTTTGGACGTATCACTGTAATATCATAGTATTTGTAAGAACCTTGGAGTGACACATAAATACTGTATATAATATATTACAGTACGTAATATCAGTACTTATTAATAATGACAAGTTTAGTGGATGGGATTTGAAGCTACTCTTTCAGGAGTTTACATGCTTATGCCAATAGGTGGCGACAAATTACAGTTTTTATGAGTCATTGAATTATTTTTAATGAATCAGTTGAGTGATACTGATTCATGTAGACATTAAATGAGTGTCTGTCATAATGAGTGAGTTAGTGAATCGTTGAATTATTGACTTAACCAGTTCAAAGACAGATTTGTTATTCACAGATTTATACACACAGCACACATATACAAATACATAAATGATTAGTTTTATACCTTTTATATATATAAAAGGTATAAAAAATATATATATTTTATATATATAATTTTACTTTTATTTTAATTTTCTAATTTTATTTATATATATACTTTTAATTGAAAATATATTAAAACATAATAATAATAATAATCATCATCAATAAATAAATCTGTCATAAGTTAATTGTTGAATCATACACTTAAGCAATTTATTAAAAAGTACAGATTAATTTTGATATAAATATTAGTTTTTAATATACTTTTATTTTTTCAGATTTTATTTTTTAAATAAATATTATATATACATGTTTTATGTAAATTTGTAAATTTGTATTAATTAATTTTTATTTTATTTTCTAATTTTATTTTATTATGTATTATATTTTTTCTATAATTTTATATAAAAGTGAAAAATATAAAAAATATTTAATTAAAAATATATTACAATGCATAACAACAACAACAAAAATAATAACAATAAATAAATCTATCATAATAAGTGAGTTAGTGAGTTGTTAAATCATTGACCAATTAATTCAAAGACACTGATTTATTATTTGCAGATTTATACAGACAACACACTTATATAAATACATAAATTATTAGTTTTATACATTTTTGTGCAAATATTATTTATATATTATTTTATTTTTATTCAATTTTTATTTTATGTATTATATTTTTTATAGAATTTTATATAAAAGTGAAAAACAATTTTATTTATAAAATGTAAAAAAATATATATTATTATTTGCATTAGTTTATAAAAAAATATTATAAAATATATTACAATGCATAATAATAAAAATAATAATCAAAAATAATAACAATAAATAAATCTGTCATTATGAGTTAGTGAGTCATTGAATCATTGACGTAACCAACTGATTCAAAGACAGATTTATAATTCACACACACAAATTATTACATAAATTATTAGTTCTACATACATTTTTTTATATAAATATAATTTAGTAAGTAACATATCTAAAATGTAAAAATATATTAAAATGTATAACAATAACAATAAATTTGTCATTTTAGATTTATGTGACATCGCCTACATAATGAGCGAGTTAGTGAGTCACTGAATCACTGAATCATTTACTCAACCAATTCATTCAAACACAGATTTGAACTAGTTAGTGTGTGTATATATTTAGAGACAATAATAATAATAATAATAATAATTATGATTATTATATCTTCGTATTGAAGATGGCTAAGCAGTTTCATTAATATGCACACAAGGCAGGAAACTCTCTCTCTTTGATCTATTACATTAAAAAGACCCACGGGTGCAGCAAAGTGTCTTTTGTAGCTTCACTCACATTCATTTCACTTTTTATTTGATAAACCATCTGTAATAAATTGTCTTTTTGCTGCAGAAATACGTCTGATATGATGAATAGACAATGCAGACATTTCTCCCACGTGATGCAGCTGCATTAAATACTCCTTAAACGGTACGTCACATCTCGATTTAACTACTCGTATATGTGTGAGATCGCCTACGAAAAAGCTCCACGGCACTTAGCGCTGGTTAATAAGACTGCATTGCATAAAGCAGAGCAGCGTTTGACAGCGTGTCGCATTATGCAGAAACCAGTCTGGCTGAATAGCTACAATTCACATCCCAAACAAAAGCCACCAGAAAAATGAGACACAGTGCGGAGGAAACGTCCTCCGCCGAGACGAGACGCTTCTCTGGGGGGCGGGAGTAATTGCCTTGATGTCTTCAGACGGATGCTGGCACACAAACTTTAGCGAAAGGCGTCTGCCGTACCGCTGCGCGCACCAGCTTGAAGTATTATGTACATTGATAATGTGGTTTTCTCTGTCTGAACAAACAATCTTTTGGGGCTCATCTCAAATCTCTGTAATAGCCTGCCTTCCTTTCAAGGGATGCAAACAGACGCCGATAGCTTCTGGCTACCCGTGGCCCTTAGTCTGATCTCTCATGTCAACCAGAGTACGGTGATTGCGTTTTAATTCTCATTCTTAACAATGGAATTCATCACAGAAACACAGAAAAGCTTTAGATTTGTGTCGTCAAACCCTGTTGCTGAACTAATTTCACCTCCCGCATCTCACGGACAACTTGAAGATGTTTTCCGGTGTTATTGAGAAACAAACAAACCCCAGAAATGATCTGCAGAATCATCTGCCGGAAACAGATCATCATATTTCCACTGAAAGCACTTTCGCTCCGGATCAAACCGCTGCTAATGGCATTAAAAGCAAAGGCTTACCTGCTGAATGTGCATCAGTAGATGACAACATCGACGTCCAGGAAGGCAAATGGAGAGAAAAAGAGAAAAGAAACAATTAGAATTGAATTCAAACATCTATGACTTTCTATGACAGGTCACTGCCTTGTTAGACAGCGTGCGAATTGTAATGCAACACTCATAAGTGACAGATTTGGAACACTACATAGACAGCAACCCAGCATGCAACACAAATACTGTTCTCATGTGAAGCACATGGAGATTCGACTCACAACTGACTGCAGCAGAGACGGAAAACAACAACACAATTCTCCTATACTTGTGCTAACACACAGATATTGGTGTTAATATTATATTAAAATAATACATTTTAATTAGAATTAACCATGTTATTTATGTCAGTGTTAAATAGAACACAAATTATATTATTAGTATTATTAATTAGTGTTATTGTAGTATTGTTTATTGTTAGAATATAGAATAGAACAGTCTATTTTAATTAGGTTCAACTGTTATTTCAGTATTAATTATTAGTAATACTGTTCAATGTTATTTTAATAGTGTTTATACAGTATACTGTTATAGTATTTATTAATATTTTGTTTTTATTTTATTTTTAATTTTTAATTTTAGTAATTATGTTATGTGGTTTTGTAATTTTTATATACTTTTTTTGTACATCAAAATAATACATTTAAATTAAATTTAACCATGTGAATGATCTCAGTATGAAATAGAACACAATTGTATTATTACTAATAATGTGTTAATTTATTATTTATACTAATATATATCTAATATGAATAAAATGTATTTATTTATTTGTAATTTTTTGTCATTTTGTTATGTGTTTTTGTCATTTATATACTATATATTTTATTTTAATTATTCATTTACTTATTCATTCATTCATTCATTTCATTTTAATTTTTGTAATTTGGTTATGCGGTTTTCATTTACATCATTCTCATAATTAATAGTGTTTATACAGTATACTCTTACAGTATTTATTATTTTATTATTATTTTTATTTATTTGTTTATTTTTTATTTTTATTTTATAATTTATTAATTAATTTATTTTATATTTTATTTGTAATTTTAGTAATTCTGTTATGTGATTTTGTCATTTTTATATACATTTTTGTCAATAGTACATTAAAATAATACATTTTAATTCAATTTAACCATGTGAATGATCTCAGTATTAAATGGAACACAATTGTATTATTACTAATAAAGTGTTAATTTATTTATTATTTATACTATTAAAACAATTATATATATTTGAATTCGCTTTAATTAATTAATCAATTAATTAATTAATTAATTTGTATTTTCTGTAATTTTGTTATGTGCTTTTGTCATTTATATACCATATATTTTCATTTTATTTATTCATTCATTCATTCATTCATTCATTTTAATTCCTTTATACTATTTATATACAATTATATTACTATTAATAAAGTGTTGTTTTAGTAGTATTTATATACCATTATAGTATTTATTAATATTACTATTTTAATTAATTTATTATTAGTAGAGTATTTTTGCGTTTGCATTTGAATCGTTTGTTACTAATATTTTCATTTAAATATTTGTTTCATTCTAATTTTAGTTTTAGTAAGTTTGTCAATTTTATTGAGTTTTTTTTTTTTTTTTACATACATTTTACATTCAATATTTTTACATACAGCTTTAATTTTTTTCAGTTTTTGTTTAACTCAAACTTATTTTATTTTCATCCAATATTAACAGTGTATNATTAATTAATTAATTTGTATTTTCTGTAATTTTGTTATGTGCTTTTGTCATTTATATACCATATATTTTCATTTTATTTATTCATTCATTCATTCATTTCATTTCATTTTAATTCCTTTAATTTGGTTATGCGGTTTTCATTTACACACTATTTACATACTATTACATACTATTTATATACAATTATATTACTATTAATAAAGTGTTGTTTTAGTAGTATTTATATACCATTATAGTATTTATTAATATTACATTTTTTTTAATTAATTTATTATTAGTAGAGTATTTTTGCATTTGCATTTGAATCGTTTGTTACTAATATTTTCATTTAAATATTTGTTTCATTCTAATTTTAGTTTTAGTAAGTTTGTCAATTTTATTGAGGTTTTTTTTTTTTTACGTACATTTTACATTCAATATTTTTACATACAGCTTTAATTTTTTTCAGTTTTTGTTTAACTCAAACTTATTTTATTTTCATCCAATATTAACAGTGTATTATATGCATTCTAACTGAAAATGTATTTTATATTTTTAGTTAACAATAACAACATTGATTTTGATTTTCTATTGTTTTTCCGTCCGTTTTAAGCATACATTGTGTAAAACACACGTTCATTCTCTATATTTTTGTTACCAGATATCAATCACTGAGAAACCCATACTGGTCAACCACTCATTGCAATGCATTCTGGGACTGCCTTTACTGAAGAAAACGCACAATGGCGTCTTCCCTAACGGCCAAAAACCAAGTATTACGCAGCATAATGTGGCGGTCCATCTCCCGGAACGGCCTAAAATTGCTGTCTAGCTTGGCGGCTCACCAGAGTCTGGAAGAGAGTTATGGTCTCAGTAAATTCCAGTGTTTAATGCAGCAGAGCGTCATAAAGCGTTGTGCCGCGTCCTCTCAGTAACTCTAAATAAATCCCAGCTGTGTGCTCACCAAACAATATGATCATTTGCAGAGTCCCTGCAGGCTCATGAAGACCCGCGCGTGCGTTAGATCACGCTGAGCTTCAGGAGGCAGCAGGTGCTCGGACTCTCGGGCGTCCCGCAGTAGCCGCAGGGCTCGGGAGCCAGAGAGATCCGAACTCTACGTCTGGATACTCGGCAACTCCCCTGCGTGGCAAAGGCCTCGCCGGAGGCAACTCATCCTGAAGTCAGAACCCATTCAGATGGAAAAACTGATACCAGACACTGCATTCAGCAGGTTTGAGTCACCTGCTTTTTATGATGAAATTTAAGATTATATTCACTTGTTAACACTGCCCTGCATCATATTTGCTGAATGAAATCCAATAGCTGTTTCTTGGATTATTATAATAAAACTGCATTCTTGTAATAAGCTGCATTACGCAGCAGTTTTGCATCCAAACAGCAGAAAATGACAGATTCTGTGAAAAGAGCTTATTTATTCATAAACATGTGTTTATGTGAAGTTCTTTGACAATAAATGGTGTAACATATTTATTTGCAGATTCTAAGTTAAATGCATGTTATGAACGTATTATGAAAACTTCCACCATTTGACAGCTTTCGTTATTTTGATAATTAACAGTGTTTTTAATGGTATTTTTATTCTCAGCATCAATAATTTGGGAGCTTTTAACTTGTTGACATTTGTGCATATTTGGACTTAATGTTACCCAAGTCATTTATTTGTATGTATAATATATTTTCACAAAGCATAGATATAATTTCAAAGCAGATTTAAAAATGCATGCTTGTTCAATGGCTATGTTGCAAATTAAACTTATTCGCACAATTATACCACTTAAAACAATTTGCGAATAAAGCACTGTTTCCATCGCATGTGCTCAAAAGAACAAAATCGTCACTTTTATAGTGCATTTTTATGGTTTGTTTGCATCTTGGTGTTGGCACCCAGTATTTTTATTTACTATTATAGCACACTCAAATATTGGTATTAATATTAAACTTGTTGAATTAGATTTAATCATCATATTTCTTTCAGTATTAAATAGAATACAATTAAATTATTGATCATTTTGATCAGTGTTATTTTTGTATTTAGTCTATATTTTTTGTTAAATTAAATTTTGTTAAATTGTATATTTTTGTTAATAGAAACAGTACAACTCTTTTTCTCAGTCTCAGTCCTGAATAGAATACTATCATAGTATTGATTGTTCAGTGTTATTTTAATAGTGTTTATACAGTATACTGTTATAATATTTATGAATATTTTGGAATAACTTTTATTTTATATTTTAAGTATTATTTTTAATTAATTTAATTAGCATTTTTTGTGGCTGTTATTTATTTTTTGTTAATACTATATTAAAATATCATATTGGGTTTTGTATATATATATATATATATATATATATATATAGGTTATTAAATATTAAATTTCATATATTTAAATTAGATTAGATTTAACCATGTTAATTAGATTTAACCATGTTATTATTTCAGTATTAAATAAATACAATATATTATTACTAATGTGTTAAGTGTTGTTTTATTTATTATTTATATAATATTATAATATATTTTTTTCCCCCCTGATTTTGTTATATGGTTTTGTCATTTGTGTGTGTGTGTATATATATATATTATTATTATTATTATAAATAAAGTATGCTTTTAGTATTATTTATATACCTTTATAGTATTTATTCATATTTATATTTTATTATATATTAATATTTTTGATTATATTTTTTCATTAGTAAAGTATTATTTTTTGAATTAGTTTCAATTTTTATATTTTCATTTAAATTTTGTTATTTATATTTTCATTTTAATTATTTATTTGTTTCTTTTTAGTTTCTTCAGCATTATCAAATTAGGTACTATAAAGCCTTTATTTTCCTCATTTACATTTGTGCACCTCCAAACTTCATGTTAACAAAGTCATTTATTTGTATATATATATATATATATATATATATATATATATATATATATTATNCCAAACTTCATGTTAACAAAGTCATTTATTTGTATATATATATATATATATATATATATATATATATATTATACATTTTCATAATGCATACACATTATGCAGCTTTGAAAGCAGCTTTGAAAATGCTTGCTTCAATGGTTATGTTTGCAAATTTAACTTGTGCACAAAATTATAACATCATATTAAACATTTGCAAATAAAGCACTGTTTCCATCCCATGTGTTCAAAAGAACAAAATTGTCACTTATTTTACATTTTTAGAATTATGCACACCTTGGTGTTGGCATCCAGCGTTTTTTATGTGATATACCAAAATTCACATAAAAATTGGTGGATCAAAACAACATTCTTGGGTCAAAATGAACAGGAATCAAGCATTACATCAAGTAATCTGATGCCAAAATGACGCCGAAGTCCATTTGGTTCATGCACGTCTTGTAACAAGCATAATTCAACAAGTTTTGGAAGCTTTGTCAAAGGAGAAAATGAATAATGAGCAAATAATGGTTCAATTTCAGTCTGTTTTTCACACAAAGCTATTTGAAAACTTGGAATATTTCTCTTTTATGATGCTTCATTGTATACAAACAGAAACATGGACATTTTCCCCTTTGTATTTCACAGAAAAAGAAAGAACATGATAGAGTAAATGATGACAGATTACTTTTGGCTGAATTATTTTGGCTTAAACATAATTCCAGCTTCTATCTGCAGTTTCTAGACTAGACTCAAAATTTTGAGGTTAAGAAAAATGAAGAGATGAAAAAAAATCAAGTATTAATGTATACCTCATTTTCATTCCTGAAATAGAAACAGCCTGAAAGACGTTATTAATAAAGAATTAATATATTCATATTTTATCACCTTGTCCAAGCACCTTGGCAATTAATCTTGGCTCATATTAAAGAGATTCCGACCCGTTTCTGCTCAGAGACGATCTGTTAATAATTCAGTCCATCACACCTGTGATCACACACACACACAC
>JAHKKF010525755.1:1155-14293 GCA_019740295.1 Labeo calbasu
AGATTTTGCACATATATTAATAATAGAGCTTAAAGAGATGCAAATAAGCAGATTATTTTAGCAAAACTAGTTACTTCTACATTTCTATATACTGAATGTGTCCTTGGACCACAAAACCAGTCATACGTCATATTGGTAGCATTAGCCAAATATACATTGTATGGGTCAAAATTAGTGATTTTTCTTTTATGCCAAAAATCATTAGGATTTTAAATAAAGACCATGTTCCATGTAGATATTTTGTAAATTTCCTACTGTAAATGTATCAAAACTTTTGATTAGTAATATGCATTGATAAGAACCTCATTTGGACAACTTTAAAGGCGAGTTTTTTCAATATTTTGATTTTTTTTGCACCCTCAGATTCCAGATTTTCCAAATATTGTCCTATCCTTACAAACCATACATCAATGGAAAGCTTCTTTATTCAGCTTTCAGATGATGCAGAATCTCAGTTTTAAAAAACTGACCCTTTTTTTTTGGTTTGTGGTCCAGGGTCACATATGTTGAATTAAACACCATATACAGTGTATTGTGTAAACAAAACAACAACATCTTGAATACAGTTGCAAAAAGGTGGAAAATTTCCAGTAAATTTCGTAAACATCCCAGAAATTTTGAAACTTCCCAAGATTTTCTGCAATCTTTCAGGGATTTTTGGAAAGTTTCAGAAAATTTACCAGAATTTTTTTTCACCCCTTTGCAACCCTAACCTTGAATAAAAGATTTTATGCATGATGTAGGACTTTCAATTATAAACAGGCCTGAAATACACTCTTATGGGGCACACTTTATTTTAAGATCCAATTCTCACTATTAACAAACCATTAACTACAACATTTGCCTCAAATTTGCAAATAATTTGCTCCTTATTAATAGTTAGTAAGGTAGTTGTAAAGTTTAGGTATTGAGTAGGATTAGGGATGTAGAATATGGTCATGCAATCAATACGTGTGCTTTATAAGTTCTAGTAAACAGCCAATATGTTAACAATAGGCATGCTAATATGCAACTAGTTAATAGTGAGAATTGGTCCCTATACTAAAGAGGAGGGAGATCAAATATGCACTCTTACATCCATCTACAACATATTACACTTAACACAATCGATATTCATTGATTTCAAATTATTGAAAATAATGAAAGCCTGCAGAAATCACAACAGCACTGCATTTTTACTTTATTCCTAATTTTATTCCTTTATTCCTCATTTTTACTCATTCCTGTTTAGGGCTATGGATGGTCCTAATGGATGCACATATGTAGAGAAAAAACGCAATGGTTTGTGACAGTGATGCTTCATGTGTGGAAAAAATTTTGAAACTTATTAGAACACTTTTGGAGTCTGTGGGAAAATAATATAATTAAGCTCTTAATGTATGAAATAATAATCGCATAAAGTGTACCTAAAGGAGAACTCTACTTCCAGAACAACAATTCACAAATAATTTACTCACCCTCTTGTCATCCAAGATGTTCATGTCTTTCTGTCTTCAGTCGTGAAGAAATTATGGTTTTTGAGTAAAGCATTTCAGAATTTTTCTCCATATAATGGACTTCATTGGTGCCCCGATTTTGAACTTCCAAAAATGTAGTTTAAATACAGATTCAAAGGGCTCTAAATGATCCCAGTCGAGGAAGAAGGGTCTTATCCTGCAAAACGATCTGTCATTTTTTTCGGAAAAAACATTTTTGTATACTTTTTAAGCACAAAAGCTTGTGCAGCACAGGCTCTGGGATGCGCGTTCACGGCGCTACTTCTATTGAATCACGTCAAAAGGTCATGCGGAACGTAAGCGGAACTGCAGACCCAGTGTTTACAAAGCGAACATGCAAAGACTAAGAATGTAAAAGTAAGTTTGTAAACGCTGTTTACAAACACAAAGGTACAACGATGTCCTCCTCTCAAGTTGTAGGAGAAAATAAGATGGACTTTTTCACCATACTCAGTACACAGACGATGAACTTACACGTGATTCGTAGCAGTGAAGTTCAGATCATTTTAAGACCTTTGAGTCTCGTTCAGCAAAATGAACGAATCCCTTTTCGAGTCATTTCGTTCAATTTAGCAATATATAATTAAAATTTTACGTGTTACTTCCCTGACACATCTACTGCTTACACAAACATTGATCACACTACAAACAAGACAGAACTATAATGCTATAAGAAACAGAAAAGATTAATTCATTGTTTACCTGGATCTTTAGTCTATGATTAGCTCACCTTACCTCTTATCTGACAAGTTTTTGGGTTTGAGTCGTTCGTTCATCACGTGACAGCCCCATAAGATGACTGAACGACTCGAAAAACCCAAAGACTCGAAACAGGTGAACTAATTCCAGTACAGAACCTAATAGGATGTTGCACATGTGCGACTGAACGAATGACTCATTCTTCCTGAGTCACATTAAAGATCCGTTCAAAATGAACGAATCGTTCAAGAACAATTTCGTAGCATCGTGGACGTGCATCCTAGAGCTTGTGCTACATGAGCTTTTGTGCTTAAAATGTATACAAATCTTTATAAAAAAAAAAATTAAAAAAAAAAAAGACAGATCGTTTCACTAGATAAGACCCTTCTTCCTCGGCTGGGATCGTTTAGAGCCCTTTGAAGCCGCATTTATACTACATTTTGAAAATTCAAAATCCGGGCACCAATGAAGTCCATTATATGGAGAAAATTCCTGAAATGCTTCCCTCAAAAACCATAATTTCTTTACGACTGAAGACAGAAAGACACAAACATCTTGGATGACAAGGGGGTGAGTAAATTATTTCTAAATTGTTGTTCTGGAAGTGGACCTCTCCTTTAAAACGTGACAAATGTTTACACTTACCAAATCTCTTCCAAAGGCTTGAGAGAGAATCATTTCTTGTTCTAGTTTCTTCTTTATGTATTCAGCTGAATAAACCATTCCCTAAATAAGGAATTCATGAGAATGAGTTTGCAAAGTTCAATATGCATTCAAAGTTTAATTTATATGCGTGTTTGTGCAGCACCTTGTGTCCGAGCCATGTGCCGTGCTGCTCCTCTACAGGCAAACGCTCAGAATCGCCAGTGAGATCCGTTAAGGCGTCCTGAGAATGACAGAGAGAGATAGAAAAAGGTATAAATTTGTTAAATGACAAACCAGAGACTCACATTAGGGATAAAGTACAGCAAGCCAGCCATTATAGCACCAATCTACTGGGTTTATTTTCCAATACTGACCTTCTCGCTGTACATTAGCCCACCTATTACATGGCTACTTCTCAAATAAATAAATGGACATGAAGTATTGATTTGAGTCTAAGTTATTTTATTATGTGAAATGGAAGAGACCACAGAGTGATACGAGAAACATGAAACTAGCGCAGTTTTGTTGGAAACTGATAGCCTGGTACTGCAGTAAGACGTATAGTGGTTTAATATCATTACATGACTGATTCCGGACAGCTAAATTAATATTTTTGTGTTAAAGTACTTTCTTATGTCCCTGCTAAACGGCTAATATTTTAAGTCTGTGAGCGTACAATGAAGCCTGTAAAATGACAAAGAGTTGTTACAACACGTGTGGTTGACTTGCCTTAGGGGACAACGTCCCTCTGATGCTGATCACGACTTTTTTCTTTGCATGATCCACTGCTACAAAGAAGGGCGTCTCATAAACCTGCAAATCACATCAAAAATGCAGACAATAACTTGTCTTGATCACACGTTTCACATTTATCACATTAGCCACAGCTTCTCAAATTTAACTATTTTAGTCAGGCGATGACTCACTGATGTGAACAGACATTCATTACACAAGACATCGCGCCTCAGGATTTATCAGGATTAAGTCGGGGGAGCTGAAGAATTAATTTAAGATGCCGTACCGCGTCATGGCAGGATGTGTAGACAATTTGAACTTCTTTAAGGTCTCGGTCCAGAAATTGTCGGCGGATGGCAAGAACGTTACAGCCACAGCAGTTATCCTCCTCAACGGTGATGGACTGAGAGAGACGAGAACCTGAAACTGAAGTGTTACAGCTGACGAAAGAAGGGAAAAAAAGAGACAAAAAAGGAAAAATAAATTAATTCCATTTCATTCATACGTCCTAGGACCAAATTTAATTTATTATCCATAAGTAAAAATATATTAAAAAAATATATATATAAATGTGCTTTCCAATTTATAATAAATCACTTTTATTATACATTACATTTTATATATACACACTTAAATAACAAAAACTATTTTATAAATATATACACACTCAAATGACAAAAAGTAAATTATTCTTAATTATAAGCCGGGAAAAAAATATCTAACTTCAAATACATAATTTTTTTGACAAAAAATGCTAAAATATAGGAGAAATAATGTTCCATCGCCATTCAGCTTAACAAATATATTTATGTAAAAATGAAATAACATACTTATTCTGACCTGTACTTATATAATAAATAAATATAAAATAAATAAATAAGTTATCATACTATATTTTATTATATTTTAAATTATTAGAAACGTATTGCTTAGAAATGCACAAAACTTAGAGGTTTAAAAAATATATATTACCGTTCAAAAGTTTGGGATCAAAGATTTTTTGTTTTCTAAAGAAATCTCTTATGCTCATCAAAGTTGCATTTATTTGATCAAAATTACAGAAAAAACAGTAATATTATGAAATATTATTGCAATTTAAAATAAAGGTTTACTATTTTAATATACTTTAAAACATAATTTACTCTTGTGATACAAAGCTGAATTGTCACATGATCCTTCATAAATCATTCTAATATGCTGCTTTATTATCAGTGTTGGAAACAGTGTTAACCTGTGATACTTTTTTTAGGATTCTTTCATGAATAAGTAAAAAAGAACGGCATTTTTTAAAAAATGAAATCTTTTTTAATAATATATACTACAGTTCAAATGTGTTTTTTTTTCAGCAGAGATGTTTATAAAATTATTAATAAAATTAATAAACACTTAATAAAAAGTGATGGTAAAGACTTATGTTGTTAGAAAATATTTCTATTTTGAATAAATGCTATCATTTTTTGACTTTTGATTAAATCAAAGAATCCTGAAAAAAGTATCAAATGATCCAAAAAATATTAGCAGAAAAATATAATATAAGCAGCAAAAAACGGTTTACAATATTGATCATCATATTGTTAATAAATCTGAATGATTTCTGAAGGATCATGTGACACTGAGGACTGGAGTGAAGGATGATGAAAATCCAGCTTTGCATCACATGAATAAATTATATTTTACGGTATATTAAATTAAAAAACTGTTATTTTCAATTGTAATAATATTTTACAATATTACAGTTCATTATTTTGATTGGTATTTTACATATACACACATAAATATATATATACATATATATATATATATATATATATATATACACACACACATATATATACACACACACAGACACTCTTAAAAATAAAGGTGCTTTANAAAACTGTTATTTTCAATTGTAATAATATTTTACAATATTACAGTTCATTATTTTGATTGGTATTTTACATATACACACATAAATATATATATACATACATATATATATATATATATATATATATATACACACACACATATATACACACACACACATATATATACACACACACAGACACTCTTAAAAATAAAGGTGCTTTACAATGCCATAGAAGAACCTTTCCTGCCTAAATGTTTCTATAATGAACCTGGCGAAAGAAGGTTCTTCAGATTATAAACAGGTAAGAAAGAGATAGTTCTTTAAAGAACCTTTGACTGAATGGTTCTTTGTGGAACCAAAAATGGTTCTTCTATGGCCTTGCTTATATATATATATATATATATTATATATATATATATATATATGTTTTTAACTTACGAGCAAGTGCTGACGAGTCTGCAGAGTCCACACGCTGGTTTTCTTAAAAGATATACTGGCCAGCCATACGCCGCCATGGCAAACAGCATGTAGTAACACACTTCCTTATACATGGCCATCTCAGTCTGTAAATAGAAGGAGAACATTGTAAATAATAATCTTACATCAACATAACCACACATATATATTGTATTCTTCGAATACCGAGTTCTTGAGGTCCAAGTATTTAGTGTTGCGAGTTACAGGTATCCCGGACAGAAAGGCTAAAACGTCATTGTTTGCCTGCAAGAGAGAAAAAAAAATGTATTATTATTTGGACAGTGAGAGATAATAAACCAATAAAAAGTAATGTTACTAATAAGGTAAAGCACACCTGGTCCAAGATGGATGCTCTCTTGGCCCGTTGTCTCTGTCGCAGAAGCACCAAGCCAGCGATGATGTCACTCGGCACGATATCCAGATCCCTGAAGAACTCGGCGAACAAGCTGGCCACCTCGGAGTAAGCGTCCTGAGAGAGAAAATATCTTCTGCTGAGAATGCTGTGTGTGTATGTGTGAGACGCTCTCTTGGTAACTGGCATTTGTGTGTATTTGAGTTGGTGCTGGAGTCTTACAGATTGCGTATCTTTTGCTCGAGTGCAGCACATGAAGAACTTGAGTCTCCTGCTCCAGCTGCTGGCTTGACCTTCTTCTAGCCTGTGTCTGAAAGAGATAAAACTCAACTGAGCAAATATCACGAGCAGATTTAGGAATTATAGGTCAATAGAAGGGTATTACATAGATCAAAATACGTATCTAGAGACAGGAATGGAAAAATGGGGCATGCAACATTTTATGTGTGCATAATCTGCACAATTTCACATATAAAATGTTGCACATATATAAATAGGATGTGCACAATATGGTTGAAATGAAACAAATACTTATTTAACATACAAGTAATATTTACTCAATTTATTTAAAAAATTGAAAGCAAAGAATTTGCATACAATTCTGTATTATTTTATTATTTATAATATAATATTATATTATTTTAGTTACAATATTTATTGATATTTTAAATTAGTTTTTATTTTTAGATTTTCAATTTTAATTTACATTTTTTAATTTTTATTTCTTAAATTTATGTGCTTTTGTTATTTGTATTCTTTTATTATAATATATTCTATTTAGCTTTAATTTATTTTTAATTTATTATTTATTTTTAATAATTATTTATTTTTAATTTATTAAATAAAATTTAAAAAATGTTGCCTAATTGAAATAAAACATAAAACATATAAAATGATGCACATATATAAATGGGATTTGCACAATATTGCTGAAGTGAAACAAATACTTGTTTAACATACAGTAATATTTACTCAATGTATTAAAAAAATGAAAAACTAAAAATGTGCATACAACTCTGTATTATTTTAGCATTTATAATATACATTAAATTATTTTTGTATTTGTTTTGTTACAATATTTATTGATATTTTAAATTAGTTTTTATTTTTAGATGTTCACTTTTACTTTTAATTTTTTAATTTTTAATTGTTAAATATATGTGTTTTGTTATTATTATAATATATTATATGCGGCTTTAATTCATTTTTCTATTTTTATACTTCAGCTTGAATTAAAATTTTAAAATGTTGCCTAATTCAAAAAAAAAAAAAAAGAGATTTCATTATAAAATTAGTTTAAGCGATTATGTGCTTTAGACATTTTTAATTAGTTTTTTAAAATTGTTTTTATTTATCTTTAATTTATTTTTAATTTTTAAATATATTTATTTTTAATATTTAAATCTAGTTATTTTAGTACTTCAGCTTAAACTTAATCATCTAATACTCATTCTATTAATTAATTATTAGGTTTTTTTAGTTAAAATAACAACAATCTATGAAAAAAATTAAGGAGTGGATTTAAAAAGGGGAAAATAAATATTACACTCTTACTGGTTGCATAAATCATAATAAAAAAAACCCTAAATAATGAATCTTTAAAAAAATTAAAACTTTGTAAAAGACAGGCATTTAAATCTTCATCGATTGTTGTGGGTATCCTGAAATAAGCTAGCATGAATACTGCGTTGTACCTGAGAGTATATGTTGTGAGGTTACGTTGACGGCGGCGAGTTGCTTTCAGCTTCACAAAGGTCCGTCCGGTGGGGTCAAAGGTACACATCATGGTGAAACACACACTGAAGATGACCAACCAGTTACAAACCACAATTCCTGTTGAAAAAATAAACAAATGAATAAAATAAATAAACAAACTCATTTAAATGTACCATACACATCTTTATTTGACGCTTATAGATACAGTTCAGCAGGAAGCTCTTTACTGTAAAACAAACCAACTGTCTTTTTTCTTCCGTGTCTCGTATAGACAGATGATTGGCATGGAAGTGAAGTGTGCTATTATGGGATGGGGGTGGACAATGAGCGACACTGATTCATGGTCGGCACAGACGTGTCGAAAGCTACACTAGGCGTATTGTTAGAAACCATGCGTTGAGATTCCAAGACATAAATAGCTATAAATGATTTTCAAATTTACAGGAATCTGCTGAGATTAACAAGGGGAGGTTTCATGAGATTTTAACACGCCACATAAACATGCCTGGACAACCTCTTGCTGTAAGGACATCACACGCCACATTCTCTGAAGACTATTTTGTTTTTTTTTAACTTGCTGCCGATAGCGGTGATGGATGTTAGGGCTCCCAATCGCACAAAAATATTAACAACACTGACAAAAAGTAATAAATGAGTACCAATGATAAATAAGCAGCAAATCAGCATACTAGAATCATTTCTGAAGGATCATGTGGCGTTAAAGACTGGAGTAATGATGCTGAAAATTCAGCTTTGCGTCACAGGAATAAATTACATTTTAAAATAAATTTACATAGAATTTTTTTTTTAATTAAAATAATATTTTAAAATATTATTGTTCTTACTGCATTCTAAATAAATGCAGCCTTGGTGTGCATAAGAGATTTTTAATAACATAATCTTTCCAAACTTTTGACTAATGTAAGTTCGTGAGACTATTAGTGGTAGGTCTGCTTTGCAATATTTAAACGTAAGAGTGATGGATAAGGGCAACATGAAAATGTAGAGTATGATGTGTCCCAGTTTAGCTTTTTACTGTTGCTGATTGACGTTGCAACTTGCCACATTAATACAGAATTTAAAAGAGCTTCAAACATGGCTCGGATCCCAGACTTATGATACATTTGTTATGAATAATCTTATCTTTTGGTCTGCATTCATCCAAATTAAAATAGAGAGAAAAAGATCAAATGAGATACGCTTTGTTCCAAAGCGAAGAAACGAAAGCAATTTGCGAAGGAGCCAACTATATTCATAATATACAATGACAGGTTTATTTGACAGCTAGATTAGGAAGCAAGTTAGAACCTTTAGTTTAATTTACTGGATTAGCCAAAAATAAGCAGTGTTTTTTTTTACAACCACATGGTTGCTACAATCTAAACTAGTAACTAGAAAACAATATTAGTATATATACACTATTAAGATAATTAGAATATTACTCATACCCTCGGATTCACAGACAATAAGCTTAAGCTAAAGTCCCTTTAAGGCAAGTCGTTTCACTCAGCAGTCATCTTTGAACGCTGACTGTTTCTATAGCAACCGGGAGTTCTAACGGCAGCTGCAGTGACGCGCTGACTTTACTAATCAACAATTGGTTCTTATATTAAAAAGGTGGGGCTTCACGGCCGTAATGAGTGTTGCATCGTTTCCCATTCAAAACTATACGAGAGACAAGTCTTGGGTAATCTATAGTCTTTGGCTTAAAGTGGTCATCAGATGCAAACTTCACTTTTACATGTTGTTTGAACATTAATGTGTGTTGGCAGTGTATGTACACATCTACCCTATAATGATAAAAATCCATGCAGTGGTTTTTAATTAATCTGTATAAATAAAATCCCCTTTTTCAAATCGAGCCATTCTCAGATGTGTGGCGTCACACCGACAGAGGCCGCTCCCACAATAGTTGATTGACAGGTGCATCTTTCCTCAGATCAGCTGTAACAGTCCGACCTCAATTGTTTCGATGCCGGAGCAGGGATGTAAATTAGACAAGAAAATCTCAGATTGAGTGATTGAGGTGTTGTGTTGCTGGATGTAATAATGAACACAGTGGTCATCATTTACTCCCGACATCTGAGTCGAACCATTAGAATGGGATGATTTTTGCAGAGCTCATTCTGACAAGGTAAAAAGGGTGTTTTTTACACAACCACTGAGAATTTTTAACCAAAGTACATTATAGACTTTTCATTAAGATCCTAAAGAATCATATCAACTTGTGGAAAATTGGCATCCGATGACCCCTTTAAGCCTAGTCCCAGACTAAACTGTAAGTCTGAGCTCTTTTAACTGAATGAAACTTGCACTGATTGATCTTAAAACATGCCTTTTTTGTTTTGTCTCAAGATGCACCAGTAATGTTTTTTCTAAGGCATGTTTATAAAAATTTCTTAAATATCCTAATTGAACTATGGCCTAATCCTGGCGTAGTCTAAGCACTGTCTGCGAAATGTCAGACGTCAAATGCCATAATATCAGAATTTTATCTATATGTCACTTATTGTTTTTTTTATTATTGTCTTACCCAAGGCGAGATTCTTGGCGGTGATGTCTGAGCAGGGCTGGTAGTATTGAACCAACCAGGCGATGCCCACCACTGCATACACCAGCTCCACAAGCAGGATGGCTGCAGAGAGGAGAAACAATTAATGTCAAGCGTTAAATTAAGGCCTAACCACACACAGTATGAGTTTTTCCACTCTAAATTTGCAATGAAACAATGTGCAACCCAAAAAAACTGTCTTATGATACGCATCAGTATTATTATTGTTTATAACTTGCTTATTTAGCCAAACCTTAAAACTTGGTCAAATGCAAGCTTGTTTCTGCGAAGGGATAAGAAAAAAAACAAACAAAAAAACCTTCTTTCTTACAATTCAGATTTTTTCCCATCTTAATTTTGAAAAAAAAAGTCTGAATTGCAAGATGTTGAAGGGGCCATATGATGCAATTTCATGTTTTCCTTTGTCTTTGGAGCGTTACAAGCTGTTTGTGCATATATAAGATCTGGAAAATTGCAAAGATTAAAGTCACACCCTCCTAAAATGGCTCATTCATGCCCCCCAAGTCTGCGTCACAGTGTGGGAAGATTTGCATAACGGCACTCAAATGTATACGCAAAGAAAGAACACAACACAGCCACTGCCATGTTGTGAAGACACTGTGTGTTTCATTGTGAAAGCGAAAGTACTTTGTTTGGCCTTCCAAATGAGTACACAACTAGAAATTAGTGGTTAAGTTATATTTACAACACCAGTGTTTCCCACAGGATTTTGTGAGACTGTGGTCCATCTAGGGGGGTTCGGGGGCATTTTTTGGAAGCCAAACAAATTTGAATTTTACTACTAATATTATTATTATTCCTATGACAGTAATAGCCATACATTGTAAAACAACTGCATTGTAAAACAAATAAAAAAAAATTGTATTTTACAGGTATAATCTAAATTGACTGTAGTGTGTGAACGAGTGAGTGAGTGTGTCCCAGCACTGGGGATGCACAAGTTAGTGCACTCTCAGGGCTGGGTTGCGGCAGGAAGGGCATCCGGCGTAAAACATGTGCCAATGCCAATCACTCCGCTGTGGTGACCCCTGATTAAGAGAGCAAGCCGAAGGACAGAGAGAGAAAGAGAGACAGAGAGAGAGAGAGAGAGAGAGAGAGAGAGAGAGAGAGAGAGAGAGAGAGAGAGTATTTCACAAGTATATTATTTTACCTTATTTTACAGTAGGGAAATTACAACATTTTTGTCCTAATTTCTACACTTGCAAGCAGGGCCTAAAACTAACTTTTTGCCACATCTGCCAGTGGCTGGTGACTGAAAATTTAGCAGCCATAAATATTTTTTCCTGGCCATGAAACTGTTTTTGCAGTTGCTGCTACTACTAAATATTTAATAATAAATGCAATTTGAAATTAGAACCAAGCACTGCATTTTAATTACAATACAAACAAAGTTATTTTAATATGACTTTGTGACATCATGCTAAAATCTGCATAAAACCAAATCAGCAGACAGGCTGAATTTCACTCTCTGACAGCAGGTGGCGCTTCTGGAACAAAGGGGAAAATGCCATCAAAACTTGTCAGAAGTCAGTTCCCTTCAGAAATACATTCATATAAACCCCCACCACAATATTTATATTTTTCTTCCGATAAACAGTGAGCTTGCTCTGCCTGTACAGTATTTTCTTCCTTTCTTTCTCATCTGTCAATTTTAGTCCTTGCTTGCAAGAGATAAACCTATGAGCTTTTATTTTGCCGGAAATCTCCAGCTTCAGTGAAAACAGGTTTACAAACACGTCTCATTACAAATCTAGCTAAATACTGTCAACATTTCCCTCTTTCAAATGTTGAAAGTTATGCTAATGTGAAAACAAAGCGTAACTGGTGGCCATTGCGTTCTCAGATGCGCGCTAAACTCACAGCACAATCAAAAACAGAGTTCACTGCATTCATTGTCAATCAAATGAGCCGCTCTCGCTGCAAACAGCAAATCACGAACTGTTCGCCTGAATGACGTGCACGCTTCACTTTTTGAAACAAGCAGCGCCAACAGACTTGATTAGGGGATAAAGCCATATTAGGCTTAGTTCGTTTGACTGACACTTTGCCAAACCAATGGCACAAAACACAACGGTAAAGCTGTTTTATGTTAAAATGAGCAGTATAGTTTCAGTTTATTATGAAACTGTGGCAGGTCACCACGGTCTAGTTAATGAATGGGAAGCAGTTAACACTGTTTCAGAAGAGTACAGCTCAAATATTAGAGTGTGTACAGAGCATTTTATGGCAGACTGTTTCCTGAACCTGGGAGAGTAGCCTAGAATGCCAGCTGTGCACACTATAAAGTGGGGCAATTTCAACTTTGCAAGGACAGTCTGGCACTTCTGACTCACAGCCTGTAAGTACGTTTTCATATGTAAAGAATTTGCTACTGGCTATTCAAACGTGAGTTTTGAGCAGTGTAGGGTAGTGCTTGATGTTTGTCGTTTGTATGATCACAAATGCAGATATGTTATGTTTACGCGGTGTGACACAACGTAATTCGTAAAAAGACAGTATGGGACATTATAACCAGTAATTATTATTATAAATAATTATTTAGAATGGGTTTTATTGTTTTTGTCTCGTCGCGCCAGCATCACAACATGGAAAGG
>JAHKKF010525756.1:0-12228 GCA_019740295.1 Labeo calbasu
ATATATATATATATATATATATATATATATATATATATATATATATATATATAAAACAAAAAAAAACCCATAATTTGTTGAGTCAACTTAAAATAATTTGTTACCCGGCTGCCTTAAAATTTTAAGTTCAGTCAACTCATACGTTTAATCAACTTGAAATGTTAAGTTGTACTAAGTGACAACTTAGATATTGAGTTGACTAAACAAAAAATTTAGTCTGTTAAACTTGAAAGCTGGGCTTGTTACCCAGCTGCCTTAAAATTAAGTTGAATTAAGTTGTCACTTAGTACAACGCAACATTTCATGTTGACTAAATGTTTTTGAGTTGACTAAACTTAAAATTTTAAGGCAGCCAGGTAACAAATTATTTTAAGTTGACTCAACAAATTGTTTTTTAAAGTGTAAGTGGTAAACATTTCTCATTTCACCCTTCTGTAACATCTAAACATGATCATAAGTCAGTATTATGACTGTATATAGGAGCTGTCATCAAATCCACAGCCCATGGATGTCTGTATCTCTTTTTACATGTATTTATATAGCAGATTTTAATAGTTAGTGTTCGCACCCATGCTCACACCCATGAACCAAGTGAGAAAAATATACGGTTGTGTGAAGTGCTCAACTTCAAAAGTTATCCATTGTGTTGTAGAAGTTTAGTATATTAAATTAGTACTGCGATGTGTGTTGTACTCTTCTGTGTCAGCATTTCTCACCATTCAGTCTTTTAGAGAGATTCCATGTTTTGTTTTATGTGAAGCATGGACTTTAATATTCAAATATTCTTGGAAGCTGTTGTCAGAGTTTCCCCTGCAATTATATTAGCAGGGCGCCCCACTTGAAGGTCAAGTAAACTTTATTTTCTATATAGCGCCAGATCACAACAGACGTCGTTTAAGATTACCTTTCCTATAGAACAGGTCTATACCTTGTTCTTTTATTAAACAAACAAAATAGCCTTATTTATCTTATTTACACAACGGCATTTCATTTCTGTCTCATGCGTCAACAATTTCTCCTCTGCTAAAACGCGGACGGGATCGCGGAGTCCATTCATAAAAACGGATTTACTCTATAGCACGGGATGCCACAGAATTCGTTGGTTTTTGGATTAATAAATCAAAAGTAGGTCTCTCACTTAATTCGAATCGCGATATGTACTAGTGTCTGTGAATATTAAAACTCAAAAAGACGGTTTAAATATGAATTCTCCATGTTCCGCTTGGCTCTGTATGAATTAATGGCGGAGACGCGGTTTTGTTTACTACACAAATAATGAAGCACACGTGAGGCTCACGGTAATTTTGCGTATCATTATATGACGACAGCAACGGATGAACTTAATCTCCAGAGCTGCTGTGAGAGTCACTTCATGTGAATTTTACCATTTCATTTGAGAAAATTAGCATCATATCATAGTGTATACACACGGCAACCTGTCAAAATAAAAGTACGGTTTAATATGTAACAGAAAGGTATTAGTCTTGTATTACTTCTGTACAGTATAATGTAGGTGTTTATATATTCCTATTTCTGGCAAATTTATATAAAACAATTAAATGCAGAAATTCTAATAATAACAGAAAAAACTGTTTAGCAACAAATAAAAGGGTTTAATTTTCATTTCATTAAAAATAAACATGTTTAATGCCTTCATTTGATTATCAGAAAAATTAAAACACACAAGAATTTCTGGAAAAAAAAGAAAAAGATTGTAGGGCTCTGTTCAAAATGTTGAAATTGAGATTTTTTGATTTATTTTTTTCACTGAAATAAATGTTTTTGTTATTACACAGAGTAATGTACCAAAAAAAAAGTACTGTATATTTTGGTACCCACCTCCCCCCAATCAAGCAGGGGTTTTGTATTGCAGCCATCTGTCACTGTACTCATCAGTGAGTAATAGAATGGACTGCAAACATTCATTGAACTGCTGTTGGTTTAGTCAGTGCTGAGAAAGAGAAATTGTGTAAATGTCTTATTCCTACGTATTTTAAATTAATATGATGTCAAATACAGTAAAAGTCTGCATGTAGGTTTGTGGTGTTATATTTTATCCATCTTTCTTTCTCAGGAGGGAGACTTCACAGGCTTTAAAGTGGACGGTCAGTGGTCCTCACGTTCTGGACAAAGCTCAACAAGTAAGTGTTTCAGCATTTTGTCCAAGCATTTTGAAAACTGTAACAGTAATTTGGAGTTAGCTTTCTCTGTGTTAATTTTTATACTTACCACAGTCATGCAAGCCAAAATGTTTCTACTAAAGTTTTTTTTTTTTTTTTTTAATTCTCCCTTAAAGGGATAACTCATCCAAAAATAAAAATTGTGTCAGTAATTACTCACCCTCATGTTGTTGCAAACCCGTAAGACCTTTATTCATCTTCAGAGCACAAATTAAAATATTTTTGATGAAATCTGAGAGCTTTCTGACCCTCCATAGACACAACTACCACATTCAAGGCCCAGAAAGGTAGTGAGTTCTCATAAGAGTGCCTGGAAATTTGTCTACACAGAGTGTGACCCATTAAATATAATTTAAAAAATAAATTTATGATGGTGCTAAAAATATCACTGGACTTTTAGTTTAGTTTTATTTATTTATTTTTTAAATAAAATACTATTATATTAATTACTATTATAATACTATTATATTTTAAAATAAAAATGGAGAATAAAAAAAAATACAATTATTTTATAGGAAAAAATAAAATGATGATATTTGCTTTTTTATATGAATTTATCATTTTCAAGCCTAAATTAGCAAGCTTTTATTTTGGCGAGTTGCCAGCAAGCAACTATACGCACTCCCAGGTTTAGTGCTTACAATTGAAGAGCATTCAGTAAAGATTGTCAGTGAATGAAATGTCACATTTTTGCATTGTGCTTTAAAAATGGCAGCAAATAGCCTACAATTATACTTTCAGTTTGAATAGACGTCTTATACAGTATTACAGTCTGTCTAAATATCTAAAATGATAATTGTGCATTAACAGCTGTCAACCGTGTCGGTCCGCAAATGCGCACTCTGAATTTATTTACACAGTGTATTTTCTTATTTTGGTTGTGCTTGCGGACCACTTATGTGCACCCCTGTCTATATATCATTATTTGCTAAAAGTCTGATATCGATGCATCTCTAATTGAGAAATTCCAACTTTATTATGTTTATTAAAAATAAAGTTTTAATGCATTTTTGTCTCTTTTTCTAAAGGCAGTGCCCTTAAACAGGCATCCTCACAGGTGAAGCCACCTTTGGCGCCAGATCTAAAATCATCACTATTGGAAAAACCTGGCATGAAAGGGAAAAGATTTTCCAGAACTGACCAAAAATCTGTGAGGCCCAAAATGGTTATTAAAATGGCAGCCAAAAAGGTGACCAAAAAAGGAGCGGAACAGGCACAAAGGCCATCTGTAGATAAAGATGGACAATTGAAACAGGGCAGCTCAAATAAGAGAAATGGCAGGGTACTCAAAAACCAGAGAGAGGGAACATGGGTCTCTTCAAAGACAGAAATTGATGAAAATGTGGATGGGGCTTTTGAAGAGGAGGAGGTCACCGAAAGGTCAAAGAAGCGCGGTACTGGTGCAGTAGACAGACAGAGGAGGCAAGGCAAATTAGTGTGGACTTTAACACTGGTTAAAGGTAAAGAGCAAGCACGCAGAGTCAGAGACACCCAAAACCAAAAAGCTTCAACAGAATATGCTAAGACGCACAGGAACAAGAAAATTGCTGGTAGTGATCAGGCAGGTGGTGTATCTTTGAAACCAGTGGCCAAACGTGGAAGGGGCAGAAGGAGAGAAGTGAAAGAGGAGCCTCTTGAATCTCCTGGTGGAGATGCAGGAGTGTCTTCTAGTGATACGTTAAGTTCTTCCCAAAAGAAGCCTTTTGTAAGGCGACGAAAAAAGTTACTGCAACAGGAGGTGCGCCACAAAGTACCTGACAGTCAAGGACAAGCCTCTAGCATGCCAAGAAAGAGAAAGCGACTTTCTCTAGAGTCAGACTCTACACATGTGCTGCAACCAGTGGAAGGACAGGAACAGATGCTTGGGGAGATTGAGAGACCCAAGTCTGGAGGTCGAGCTGGACAGCCTAAACACTCCATCAGACCAGTTATTAGTGCTCGATCGTCTCGGGTCATCAAGGTCCCAAAGAGGTTCATGGATGATGAGCGCATGTCTGCGCTTCCAGAACGAGGGTCTCCGAAGAAACCAGCTCTTACTGAGATCTCAATGGATCTCGGCAAACCGAATGTTGAGCTCCAAACCCTTGATTCCGGAAGCAAGCTGAAGACCGCACAAGAACCGCGGATCCTAAACAACGATGAAAAAGGCGTTTCGGTAAAGGTGCAATCTCAGGGCGTCAAACCAGTTTTGAGTTCCTCCAGGCCGTCTGGTGGTTCTCGCGGGAGGGGCAGGAGACCCGGCCAAACCGCGGACCATTATAAGATATACTGGAAGTTGAAGAAGCTCACAGCATGCCTGGCAAAACGAAGGATGGAGCGGCTTGCCAGTGCAGGCTCCACGCTAACAGAGGTCGGTGCTGCGGGAGGGACCGATGATGTGGAAGAAAGAAAGTCTGATCTCAAGTTAGAGGACCTTTATTCTCCAGGGGTGGTGCCAAAAGTAGCGATACATGTTGGGGACGATTCAGATCAGATGCCACTTGCATCTTTGGCGGAAGGCCCTGCTAAAGAAAACGGTAGGGTTTTTACTTTCATGTTTGAGTATTAGAATAAAAATAATAATAGTAATCTTATTTTTGTACCACCTTTTATAAAGGGAATGCAACTCAGAGTGCTTTGTAGTAAAAAAAAAAGTTACAATAAACACCAAGTACTATGTAAACAAGTAAAAATACCATAATTAATATGACCCAAGATTAAAGGGGACATGTCATGTCCACCAACCCAGAAAACGTGAAAAAGAGCAACCTAGTAAATTTTTTTTTTTCTCATGTGAAAACGTGAAAAAACGATCCGCTCAGATTTTGCTTCCCCTGTGATGTAGAAGAGGATCTTATATTACCACCCCTTAATTTTGCACGTTTTTGCCCACGGCGCCACCATTGTGTTTTTGCAACCGTTAACGGCGTACCAGTTCTAACACCATGAAAAAAGTTTGAGCAAAGCATGCTAACTGTTCTGCCATTGGGTGCACAGATGAGCACAGAACACTATTTAGAGTCCCAGCCTCAGAGGAGACAAGAGAGCAGTGGATTTATTGCTTTATTTACTGTATATTATGCTGCTGCCACACAGATCTAATATAAACATGCGATTTCTTTCCCAGCTGTTTACCCTCACAGACATTACTGACTGTTTTTGTAACTCGTGCGTTTTTATCATAAACTTGTGTGTGTTTGGCAGTTTAAGCACAATTAAACATGAAACTTCGTACTCACGTGCCGTGTGACAGCTACTTTTTGTGCACGTGCTTCGGATGCTTGCACTCAGAAAACCGTATATCAAAAATTTAAATAAAAGTGTCTTTAAAACACAACTTCAGCATGATAGACATGATTATCAAATGCCAAAAAGCATCTGTTTGGTTAATATTTCAGAGATGAGCTGTAAAGGCACAGCTCTATTCTGGAAAAGGGGGGGAGAGCAGCAGCTCATTTGCATTTAAAGAAAATAAGCATTTTCAGAATGATATAATAAATGATCTGTGGAGTATTTTGAGCTTAAAATTCACAGACACATTCTGGGATACCTGAGAATTATATACATGCCAATAAAAGTGTATCCAAGTGTTTCGGTCTCCTCCTCCTAATCCTGAGGTAATTTATTCCTTCAGTAGAGACTACCAATCTTGAAGGCACCGCTGAGATGACTGCACAAAATACCCAGATGATGGTGGAGCAAAGTGGAAACACCCAGAGGATGAGTATTTCTGGTGCCAATAAGAGGATGTTCCACCTGCTGAAGAGAGCCAGAGTCCAACTGATTAAAATCGACCAGCAGAAACAGCTCAAGTCAGCTCAGGTCAGAATGCAAACAGTGCTTTGTTGCATTTGTGCAAGTCACTATGTATCTGGCAAGAACTGACAATACTCGGAAGATAGACAAACTTAGTGTTTTTATTTTCAAAGACTCATTTGAGGATTGTTCAAAAGTTTGGGTTTAGTACAAATTTTTTATAGCATTTTTTTTTTACTTGGTGCATAAAATTGATTATTTACAAAAATTACTGTAAAAATGTTTAGACTGTTACAAATGATTTCTCTTTAAAATAAATGCTGTTCTTTTAAATTTTATATTCATTAAAGAATCCTGAAATGTATCACAGTATGCACAAAAATATTAAGTAGCAGAATTGGTTTCTGAAGGATCATGTGACACTGAGGACTGAAGTAAATACGCTGAAAATTCAGGCATCAGACTGTCACAGAAAAAAATTACATTTTAAAACATTTAAATAGAAAATGTTTTAATTGTAATAATATTTTACAATAATAATGTAGAAAGTCATCTAAAAAATATTTTTGATCTGTATTTTTTGTCATTCTTGATATCTTAGTGTTATTTTTCATCTTAAAGGGATAGTTCATCCTAAAACGAAAATTGTATCATTAATTACTCACCTTCATGTCGTTTTGAACCCGTAAGACCTTCGTTCATCTTCATAACACAAATTAAGATATTTTTGATGAGCTCTTTAAATGTTTGGAACGACATGAGGGAGAGTAATTAATGACAGAATTTTCATTTTTGGGTGAACTATCCCTTTAATTAGATTTGGATAAACATGTTATTTAAGTCTTTTATATCTTAGTGAATGCCACAGTACTCTGTATAATTATAATTATGATGGTGTTTATGCTCTGCAGCTTCTGTCTGGCTCTGTGAGAGTAAGAGATGGACCAGCAACAGTCAGGCAGAGAGGCAGAAAGCGAGGCAAGAGAGTAGTCCCAGCTAACCCAGAAGGCGCTCCACAGGTATGCCTCAATACAAAATACTGCTCTGCACCTTTTTTCTGCATTGTGAGTTACAGCTATGCCCTTTTAACTCCGTAGGAGCAATTGATCGGTGGTCCACGTATAAAGCATGTGTGTCGAGCAGCAGCAGTGGCACTGGGACAACCACGCGCCATGGTTCCCGACGACATTCCAAGGCTCAGCGCCCTTCCTCTACACGAGAGAGAGGGGATCACTGCTTCACCTGCCGAAGAGGGTACACACCTCTCCTTTCTTCATTCTGTCCGCATCCATTATAAGTGACAGTTGCTCATGG
Source organism: Labeo calbasu (assembly GCA_019740295.1). Taxonomy (NCBI): domain Eukaryota; kingdom Metazoa; phylum Chordata; class Actinopteri; order Cypriniformes; family Cyprinidae; genus Labeo; species Labeo calbasu. The sequence continues at coordinate 7,230 of JAHKKF010525756.1, forward strand.
AGACATCTGGGCTCTTTTGACCTGTAAATTGTATTATTTTGTTTGTTAGTAACAGTGTAATTGTAATATGTGTTCACCAAGTAATTTGTTCACACTGGGCTTGGAAGCATAAAATGTATGATTTATACATTTAAAAGTATATTTAATGAGAAATATAATAAATGCAAATATTGTAAATAGAGATATTCTATTATAAATATTTATAATATTCTAGATAATAAACATTTTAAATCTAAAAATATTATTTCTTATTTAATGTACAATTCCTAAAACTATTTGTAGTTTTGGACCACTTTACCTTTATGCATTATTATTATTATTATTATTATTATTATTATTATTATTAATATCATTGCCCACCTGCATAGTATGTTTAGTATTATTAATATTATTAGTAATTTAGTTTAGCATAGTTGAATGCAATAAAAATGTAATTCTGCATTAAACTCGTAATTTTACCCTGATATTTTGTGTGCAGAAATGTTCTCATCCTTTTTAAATATGCTAGTATGTAATGGCCAAAAGTTTTGTAATTAAGTAAATGTGAAAATAAAATTATCCTGGAGCGTGTTGCATTCATAATGCACAACACATGCAAACTGCATTGTGGACTGTGTTTAAAACACCACCTAATGCACTACATAATGCACTACTGCACAAAAAACATAAAAATAGAAACACAAAAATCTACATTTTAAGATATCTTTTCCCTTTATTGAAAAATTAACTGGCAATATTTGATTGCAATTTAAAGTGCACAATCATTGTCTGTAATAATTGCAAAATGCCAGCTTGTGGTATTGTATCTAGGTAATGTCTCAAAAGGCAGTCTTCACTTTATTTCTTCCTAACCCAAACCTTGACATGCCCAAAATGCCCTTATTCTTATGTTAGATGCTTTCTTTTGCCTCTGTCTCCCTCTTCCACCTGCCCCATCTGGCTCTTCAAGATGTTGCATCTCACTCAGAACCTGAGAGCGAAGAATCTGTTGAGCCGAAGCCGACTTTTAGACGCAGGTACGAAAGCACAGCTTTTGGCTATCGGCTAAAACGCTGCATGCGGTGCAAGGGCTGCAATCGTCTGGAAGACTGCGGGAGGTGTGTGTTCTGTCTGGACAAGCCCAAATTTGGAGGACCAAACAAGAAACGGCAGAGCTGTGTGTAAGTGAACAAGTAGCCTAAGGAGTAAACCTTTCCCAGCGTTTAAAGAGGTCACCTCATACATTACTTCATACTTTTCAGTATTTGATCCCATCTGTGGACTTGTTTTTCTAATTTTTTTTAACAGCCTAAAGAAGTGCGTGCTGATTGAGCGGAACAAATTGAGACGATTTAACAAAGGTACTCTACTTGCCTATTTAAAATGTAAATCATTTTTTAATGATTCATTTTTAACCTCTCGGTTATTTGCTACATGGGAATGCAAAATTTGAATAAGTATACATATGAAGTGTTTTCAGATATTACAGTTGAAATATTGGTAGCCTTTTGGTTATGCGTGCCGATTTGATCATTTTATTGGACCACCTCTCTTTGGCGCAGTCCAGATGAAGCGGCGCCGGCCATCAGCGGCTGCTGTCATGAACAGCAGCGAAGAAGAAAACGAGGAGGAAGGGGGAGATGATGGAGGAGGACAGGCACAGTTTAGCCCCACTAGGAGGCAACCCAGACGGCAAGCAACTCCTCAGTCCTACAGAAAGCTGCTGGGGTACGACTCCTCTGACACTGAGACACAGAGTGTCAGCTCTGAAAAGACGAAGCCCAGCGGTACCCAAAAGACTCAGTCCAGTGGTATGAATTTTGTCAACACTTTTAATTATACACAGTTGTAGTCAAAAGTTTACACACACCTTGCAGAATCTGCAAAATGTTAATTATTTTACCAAAATAAGAGTTTTTCCGTCTGAAGCATCAGTCCCTCAGTCTGTCAAGTCCCTCAGTTGTCCTCAGTGTGAAAAGATGGATCTCAAAATCATACAGTCATTGTTGAAAAGGGTTCAAATACACAAAATGCTAAAAAACCAAAGAATTTGTAAGACCTGAAGGATTTTTTTGAAGAACAGTGGGCAGTTTGACTGTTCAGGACAAACAAGAGACTTATGAACTTATGAAGGGGATATAAACTCTGATATGTACGGTAGAGATCAGAATAGAGTAAATCATCCTTTTGAAAGTGAATGTGACATTCCAAATAATGTTAAAGATTTATCAGTTACGTTGTTATGCCAGTAAATAGCGAAAGGGGACTGTTAATAATGTATTTGTCTTGATCATTCATTCAAAAACACTGATTCATTCAGTAGTGAACCAAGTAAATCTTGAGTGAATCACTGAATCATTTACATGTGATTTTGTTCAGTTGTCTAAAGTTTTTTTTTTTCTTCCGAATCGTAAGAGAATCACAACTCTATTTTGCAAACAGCTCTTAAGTGAATCTTGTTTTTATGTATCTGTTGATTTTTGTTCATGGTGTTCAGCTTAAACTAAATATTTAGCAAAAAAAAAAACAAAAAACAGAATGAATATGCTTGATATTATTTTTTATTTACATTAGAATCAAAACTGGGAATCGAAAAGAATCCGAATCGGAATTGATAATATTCTAACGATACCCAGCCCTAGTATTCATGGGACAGAGTTGACTTGATCATGTAAAACCAGTATCTCTGAAATTAAACCAATATTTGAACTACATTCCAGAAGTGGCTACTGCTGTAACTGCTCCAGAAGATGCAACAAAGCAGAAACGCCAAGGGCTTTACAGAGCATTTTGGGCCCAACGCAGAAATGAAAAGGTATGGTAACTTGTCTTGATTTTGATGATTTTAAAATGGACAAATGTCTGACAATTAATCGACCTAGAAGATATATTTTGGTCAATGAATGCATGAGTTTGGGGGGAAAAAAGAAACTAATTCTAATCATTTTTTTTAAGCTCCAGGTTTGCTGTGGTTTATTTGTAGGGCTGCAAAATTTGTCAAAAATTTTAGTTATAATCAGGGGTGCACATAAGTTGTGCAACCAAAATAAAAAATGCGCTTTGTAAATAAGTTCTGACCACTCATTTGCGCACTGACATGGTTGACGTTTTAACGTGCACAATCGGTTTTAGATTGACTAACTGAAAGCATGCAAAACTGACATTTCATTCACTGATGTGCTTCGCACAGCAGTGCATATACTGGCTTGCTGGCAACCCACCAAAAAAAAAGCTTGCTAAATTTAAATTTGAAAATGGTGAAGTGTCATGTTTAAAACAAATGTATAATAAAATGTAAGAAAAAAGGAAAATCATTTTTTAACTGTACATGTAAAATAATTTTATTTTTATTTAATACTTTTTATTTTTAAATACAATAGTATTATCACATTTAATTGTTTTGTTTATTTTATTTTAGCATTTTAAATCGATAAATAAAATATTTTCTTTTATTTTATTATTTATTTAAAAAACTACATAAATGAACTGCAATAATGCTATTATTACTATTGTTTTCTTTTTCAATAGTTATGTTTAATGGGTCAGACTATGTGTAGTGTGAACACAAAACCAAATCTGCAGGTGCTCTCAAGAGAACAAGACTGAAAATGTATGTGCACCCCTGGTTATAATGCAATAAAAAAGTAATATAATAATCAATAATATTCATGTGTAAAATATTAACTTATATTATATTGTAATTATAATATTTCACTGTAAAATGAAATATCAGTACTTGACGGTACTGTGATTTTGTCATTTTCAAATGCTGAATTTTATTTTATTTCCAAAAATTGATTTGGTTTGGATTAATCATGATGCCTTATTTTGGTCATTCAATTATAGTGTAATCCACTTTCTGAATCATCTCTGAAATGTCATCCTCTTTAACCTCTGTATTTGGTAACAAACCTGATTCATCTCATGTCTTTCTCTCTTTAAAATAAAACTGCTTTTACCGTTTCTAGGTGCGGTTCTTCCTGTCTTTCCACAGTTTTAGTATAACAGCGTGTCCTAATCAGGTGTTACATAATGTTTCTAGCATCAAGTAATTTTTCCTTACCTTAGCCAGATTAATGAAAACTGAAAAGTGCACATATTGTTTTTTTTTTTTGTTTTTTTTGTTGTTGTCATTAGACAAAAATTCAGACATGCCTGGTTAGGACATTGACTAGTATTACTCTTGCCTTGGTTGTTCTGAACATCTACAGTTCTGATGGTGATGGAAATGCTTTCCTTTACTGTCTGCCTCCTTATTTCTTCTCATGCTCTGTTTGGTGACGGTCCTCCTCTCGCCCACCTTGTATCCATTCTTTTTTTTGTGCTTGTGTTGTGCTCCCACTATAATGCTGGTCCCCTCCACATTCCCTGTATTCTCTTGGGGTTTTCTGACATTCACACAGGAGCCACTTGAACCATCATCATCATCATCATCATCGGACCCTGCAGCACCACCCCACCATCCCTTCAACCCCACAGGAAATCCCTCCCTTAAGCCTGGGCGCAGACTGCAGTTGCGGCTGGAGAGGCTTCCAACCAGTGTTGTGCAAGCGGCCATTTTGGGTTTAGCAGTCCCGCTAACTCAATGCGACACCACAGACTCACAGAAAGTGATGTGTGAAGTGGTGGAAGAGGAGCAAGATTTTACTCACTGCTCCTCTCTTACTCATTCTCAGAGTTCGGGGGAGCACACACCGTCCAGTGTTCTGACTCCACTGGTCAATGGCTGCACCCAGAGGGGCAAACTGTCACAGGGGACGATGAACAAGATTCGTGTGGACTTCAAGGTCAGAGCAGAGATTTCAATGAGTTTTATGTAAAACCAGAAGCTTCGTTTTTTGGGTGTTTTGGTTGAATATAGATTATTCATTAGCGGTTAAAAGTTAGGAATAATTAAATTTTTTTTTTAATGAAGAATGTTAAATTGTTAAAGGAGAAGTCCACTTCCAAAACAAAGATTCACATATAATGTACTCACCCCATTGTCATCCAAGATGTTCATGTCTTTCTTTCTTCAGTC
>JAHKKF010525757.1:1337-11504 GCA_019740295.1 Labeo calbasu
ATCCTATACAGATCCACTGTATTTATGAGAACAATTGTTTTAATGAATGTAACACAGGCCTGCTTTGTCTGCTTTAATAGCACAAAATATATCCAGTGTCAAATGCTAAGACTCAAGCACTTATAAATATTCATATACATATACTTTTTTAACCATTACATCAAGTAACATGAACAGTACAGTTTAACGAATAAATTATCCTGTTTATATAACATTATATATGAACATCTCAAAATAAACTTTCAGTTTTAATTAAAGGTCAGAGTAATGCAGAGTAAAGACAAAAAAAGTCAACACTAAACTATAATAGTGTGTGCTACAAGTTCTTAATCCTTAAACTTCGGGAAATACACAGTATCTTTGCCCTTACAGGACTTAATTTTATACCATATATTAGAGGATTGACAACAGGGGGAACAATCAGGAATATTACAGTAAAAAAAGTATATAACATACGAGGCAATGTTTTTGCTTTAAATTCTGTCTGGGAGGAATCAAAAAAAACACAGGCAATGTAGTTCAGAAAGGTAATCATGTGTGGTACACATGTGCTGAAGAACTTCTCTTGATTTACTTTAGATTTTCTACAAGCTAGAATTATTTTAAAATAGGAAATCAGAACAAAACTGATTAAAATAATTGCAGTGACATACATCCATCCATTAAATATCCCATTTAAATGATCTTGTTTGCATCCAAGATTTACCAAGGACAGGTTTTCACAGAAAAGTTTATCAATGTAATGTCTGCAAAAAGGGTATTTCATAGCAATTACAATGGCCATTATACTCAGAAAACAAGGATATATCCAAATGAAAGTCACCAGGCTTCTCACAGTGAAAGGTGACATAATGCTGTGATAACGTAAAGGTTGACAGATAGCTATGTACCTATCAATTGCCATAACGCTTAAATTTGAGAATTCACCAGCACCATAAACAATGATGACAAGACTTTGTACAATACATTCCTCGAGTGAAATCCTGTTTGTTTCAGTGAGTAAATATACCAAAGCCCTGGGATAAAACCCTGTAGATCCACACAGATCATTAACACACAGATTACACAGGAAAATGTACATGGGCTCATGCAGCGCTTTCTCAAAAGTAATAACCATAATTAAGGCGGCATTCAGAACAATAGTCAGAAGGTAACCTGGGAGAGCAAAAGAAAAAAATATGATCCTGCTGGTCCAGTCCCACTCATTCAGAGCTGTGACAGTGAAAATGTGGGAAGAGGAGATGTTATTCATTTTTTTCTCAAAATCTGACTCTAGATCAAACAAGGCTGACACAAACAATCTAGTATTCCCCTTGTGTTCAGTATTGCGTATCTTGTTATACTGTTTGAAGACTTTAGATTATTAAATAGAATTACAAGCAGCACACTGTATTAAAATGGTTTGAAGGGCTGTGAGGTTTGGAGAAGGCCTCTGAGTGCCTCTTTCAGAGAGCCATCCTGCATTCTGCTCACGGCTGCATGAGGGAAATTTATATGTAGACAGATACGCAACATCATAATGATCTAACAGTCCTTTGATAATTCAGAAATGATATAACGCAAACATGACCTTGAAGTTGTTGGTTTAGATGACGTTATCCTTTTATAATTCTGAAGCAGTTGATGATTTCAGGAAATGGAGGTCCAGCAGAAACACTTTAACTAATATAATAACTGTAACTGAAATAAATGTTCATTTTAGGACCCTTTAAATGTTCCTCAGCTTCTCTTCTAAATACTCTTTTAAAGTTTTTCAAAAGAACCACAACCTTTGCCATAGAAATTTGAAGTTTGGGTCCTATAACAACTATTTTTCCAAATTGTAAAAAAACATTATATGACTGCAGTTATAAAATAACTTTTTAGTTATAAAATGTATCTCTTAATTTAATGTGTTACCTGTTGTTTCTTTGTAATTATTTGTGAGATTTAGCCATTTCTGAATGAATAATTGTTTCAAATTAAGTCCAGCGCCATTTTTTACAGTCAGTTATTGTGAGTCAAATATGCGCTGAAGCCAACTATATTAACATTGTTCTTGAAAATGTTTACAATTCAGCTTGAAACGCTTCAGAAATATTCTTAAATTGTCTTGTTTTCATTGCCTGTGAGCTACACACATTGATTTTGAGCTATATTTTTACGTCTTCCTGCAATGCAACATATTCAGATTTGTTTTCATAACTGATGTTAGCAAATACGAATAATAGATCAACTAAAATGATATTTAAAACACATTTATAGTCTGATAAATGTAGTTTACTTAATAGGTTGCATTATTGTATTAATACCAATAATAAATAAACATTTGGCTGGTAGTGTTTTGGTTGGAGGCAGTGAAACAGGACTAGTCAAAAACTATGAGGACAGAATATGGCTTGCTAATAATCATGGGTGGCGTTTAAGTTTTTACCAGAAGATGGCATCAAAGTGTTGCTTTGATATGCGTTTCTTAGTTGAGTTTCAATGTTATCATTGTTCATAACATCCTATACAGATTGAATGTATTCATGAAAACATATCACTGTTTTAATGCATGTGACACAGGCCTGCTTTGTCTTTTATTGACTTTAACAACAATAAAATGTCATATGCAGTGTCAAACGCTAAGATATACAGTAAGCACATATATAAATATACATATATTTATCAGCTGTTAAATCATGTGGCATTAATAGTACAGCTCAATAATACATTATCGTGTTTAAATATTTATATGAGCACACACTTTTTTCTGCAGCTTAAACAAAATCATTTATCATTGCCACTGCTAATGAAGCATCGCTGTGATGCATCATAAAACAAACAAGCAAGCGAAAAAACAGTTAGCACTACATTATTTATAACGGTGAATACTACAAGTTATTAATCTTTGGACTTTGGAAAATGTACAATATTTTTGCCCTGATTGGACCTAATTTTATACCATATACTATGGGATTGACAACAGGGGGAACAGTCAAAATTATAACAGACAAGAAAGTATATGCCATATTAGACAATGTTTCTACTTTAAATTTTGTGTAGACTGAATCAAAAAGACCACAGGTTGTGTTCAAAAAGGAAACCAAGTGTGGTATACATGTGCTGTAGAACTTCTCTTGATTTACTTTAGATTTTCTACAAGCTAGAATTATTTTTAAATAGGAAAGCAGAACAAAAACAAAAAAGACAGACATGCTGATATAGACAAATACATTAAAGATCCCTTGAAATATATCTTGTTTGCACGCAAGGTTCAGCAAGGTAAGGTGTTCACAGAAAAGTTTATTTATGCTGTGTTTGCAAAAAGGGTATTTTAGAGCTAATGAAACTGCCATTACGCTTACAAAGCAAGGAAATATCCAAATAAAAGTTACCAGGCTCCACACAGTGACAGGTGACATAATACTGTGGTAATGTAAAGGTTGACAGATCGCTATGTACCTATCAACAGCCATGACACTTAAATTTGTGAATTCACCAGTTGCATAGAACACAATGACAAGACCTTGTACAGCACATTCATCAACCGAAATCCTGTTTGTTTCCGTGAGCAAATATGCCAAAGTCCGGGGATAAAACCCTGTAGCTCCACACAGATCATTAACACACAGATTACACAGGAAAATGTACATGGGTTCATGCAGGGCTTTCTCAAAAACAATGATCATAATCAAAGTGGCATTCAAAACAATAGTCAGAAGGTAACCTGGAAGTGCAAAAGAGAAAAATATGATCCTGCTGGTCCAGTCCCACTCATTCAGAGCCGTGACAGTAATAATGTGGGAAGAGGAGATGTTATCCATTTCTTCTCAAAATCGGACTCTGGATCAACAAAGGCTAATTTAAAATAGACTTACAACAGTATGCTGTAGGGTTTGGAGAAGGCCTCTAAATGCCTCTTTTAGGGATCCATCCTGCATTCTACTCACAGCTGCATGACGAAAACTTTATATACAGTGAGGAACTCAACATCATAATGATCTAACACTCCTTTGATAATTCAGGAAAAAAAAATTGTATGTACACGTGACCTTAGGATGATTGTTTGTACTACTGGATGAGTTTATCCTTCTGTAATTCTGAAAATAAAGGTCCAGCAGAAACTCTTTAACTAAATACACAATTTATTCTTGATGAACTGTGGACCGAATGTTAATTAAGAGCCTTTTCTCAGGGGCTCTTCTAAATACATTTTTTTCCACAGAAAAAAAAAACACACACAAAACCTTTACTATAACCTTTATTATAATTCACCCAAAAATAAAAAATAAACATTTACTTACCCTCATGTCTTTTCAAACATGTAAGACTTGCTTACTTTTTCTGTTTTAAAAAAAAGTTTATATAATTTGTATATATTATATAATGTACCCCTACTATTAATATTACTTATTTAAATGATAAAAAGACAGCAGCTATTTGCAATAGAGGCAAAGTGCAAATAACAATAGATTCTATTCACACTATGTAAAAAAAGCAGGATTTTATGCTATTCATAATACTTATTACAAATAGTTGCAATTATCTGCTCCTCAGTATTGTAGTACATTATAAAACATTATGCAATAATAATGTATTGAGTGTAAATTATAATTTTAATTCAAATTATTAAATGAATGACAATATAAACCCTCTAATATAACACCAACCCTAACCCTACCCGATACTTTATTTTCAGCTTTTCGATTATTTCCTTAATTTTTATTGAAAATAAATACCTTTCCAATGTGTTATGAAATTTGAAAAAGGGAGAAAAAAGTTTGGCAGAAGGTGGAATCGAACACACCTTGATCGCGTGAAAAGTGACTGTGGCGTGCGTTTTATCATCAGCACCACTGGAACTGTTTTTAAGTTGTTGTCTTTTGTTGTGTTTACTAGTTCAATCACACATTTGTAGGCGGAGTTAGTGTAAGCAGGCCAACAAAGCAGGCTGTTCGCACTTAGTGTAAATAGACACTCCGCAAAAGATATATTTGATTGTAACATTTGATTGTTTTGTACTTTATAAGTTAATTGCGAACCTTCATGCAAAAATCCCATCAGCCAAGTGAAGAAACTATCTTTGTTGTTTCCTTTCATTCGATCACATTCAACATCACTTCGGAATGTACCATTGAATTGGCATCTTGCCTGAGAGCCATATCACCTTATCACCATATCACCTGCAAACTAAATGAGCCAATGCACATTGGTGTGCAAATTTTGCATCTCGCTCACCGAATCTCAGTGGGTCCCCCATTCCTCTTGCACACTGCAAGCTGTGGAACTTTCTGCTTGATGTGCTGGTCCTTCTCATGGCAGGCCGGCCATCTCATTTAGACAACCAGCTGTCGGAGTTTTGGTTTGAAGACTCGGCTGCGTCTTCAGAGGGAGTTCCGTTGCCGAGCCTGAAAAGAGGTACATGGCGATCCCCCGGTGGTGCACACTGTTGCAATGCAATTGTGTCTGATGCAATTGTAGCGCTTCCACCTGGAGGGGTAACCTTTGTCTCCCAGGCCTGTTTTCTCGACCACCCTATCTCCCAGGCTAGCCTTTTCAGTGATGCAGCTGAGAGCTTTGCCCAGCAGTTCTTGGCAGACGGAAGCGATCAAGCACACCCTGGCCCGCTGCTGCTTTCACTCTGTCACCGGCTGCAGATGCTCTGACTGCTCCTTGCCAAGGGTGCCTCCTTGCGGCTTTCTCTGTCTCTGCACGGCCTTAGCAGCAGCCTCCACCTAGGCAATAGTGGGGAGTTGGCCACAGGAAGGCAGCGCCACCTGTCCAGGCCCCCGCCAAACTGAGTGGTAAGCGTAAGAGCAAGCGGCCCTGAGACAGGTGACCCAGAGCTGGAAGGGACAGCTCTTCGGGAGATGGTGATCACATCACTCCCTCTCCCAGAGGAGGGCTGGGTGGAGATTCCTCTGTTTCCTTTTCCTTTTGTTCCGCTGCTGCCCCTTTAGCCAGCAAGTTTAAAAAAAGAGCAGTTTCAAGAGGGCCCTAGATGACACTGCGTCACGCTATGTGTGGCCATCCTCATCCCCTCTTCTATCGCCAGTGGGCAGTAGGGCCTGGCTCAAGAACACTATGCCTTCTTCCATACCCCCTGCCCACCCATGGAGCCAGACACACACCAGTCTTGGACCACACTCTCAGACCCCACTTCGGGACACTTTGCCTTCCGAGTGAGGTCCCTTTGCTCCACTGCACTGCCCCACTGTGGGTACATCTGTGGTTCCTCTGTTCCCACTTGTACAATTTCTGTGGACCTGGCTAGTGCTCCCCATGCAGTTTGTTTCACGCGATTCAGTTCACCTGGCATCCCCCCAAATTCAGGGGCATCCAGTTCACCTCTATGCTGACCAGCGATACTCCTGTCTTACGTCTTTCGCAGTCCTGCTGCTGAAGGATGTGATGGAGCTGCTCCTTCAAACCGATATGGGGTCAGGGTTCTACAGCTCTTACTTCATTGTATTCAAGAAAAACAGTGGATTACGGCCAATCTTGGACCTGCAATTTTGGAATCGGGCCCTTCACAAGCTCCCGTTCGAGATGTTGATGCAGACATGCATTTTCGATTGCATATGTCTCCAAGATTGGTTTGCAATGATCGCCTTGAAGGAAGCATATTTCTTGTCTCGATTTGCATTCGAGGGGCAAGCATACCAGTACAAAGTCCTCCCTTTCGGGCTGTCCTTGTCACCTTGCATCTTCACAAAGGATTCCCTTGCTCCCATGCAATGTTAATTTCGTCAACGAAGACGACAACGAAAAATATTCGTTAACGAACATTTTTTATGTGATGAAGACGAGACGTTGACAAGCTAAAACTAATATCCGATGATAAAAAGTATGACGAAATTTATGACATGTTTTTGTTAACAAGACGAGACGGACGAGAATGTTATTTATCAAATACACACACACAGTAGTCCAAATGTCTATTGTGTTGAATATCGCAGGTAAATATAGTCGGTTATGGCTTAAGTGAACGTAAACAGGTGGGTGAAAACTGAGAATGTGTCAGTATTTCATGCATGGCTTCCGTCTTAAAGGGACAGCATTCCTAATTAAATACCTATCTGTGTCATTAATGTTAACCAACAAAATATGTTAAATAAATGTATAGCCTACATGTTAAATAAACCTCCTGTATCTAAAATTAGTTTAATTTGTATCATATTTGTCTTATTGTGTTTCTATTTCAAAAATATATATAAATGAACAACTATAATTTTTATAAGTTGCTCCTGTTTTGCTACCGTTAAAGGGATAATTCACTCAAAAATGAAAATAATTTGAGTTTTCCCAAATTCAATCCTTGATTCAAATTTATCATAACTTAATTGATTTGATCTAAAGAGAGAAGAATTAATGATTATTTTTGTTTAAAGACTAAAGTAGCTACCAAAATAAATGTTGGTAACTGCAGTTTGACTAAAAGTAATGACTAAAAGTTGACAAAAATGCAATGACTTTTCGTCGACTAAAACTAGACTAAAACTATGAAAGACTCAATGACTAAAATGTGACTAAGACTATTAAACATTTTAGTTTTAAGATATAGACTAAGACTAAATCAAAAATGCCTGTCAAAATTAACACTGCTCCCATGAGAGAATGCCGCATTTGCTCATATACTGGCTCGGTTGTGAGAACAGCTGTGCGAACACAGGGACCTGGTGCTCAGTCACCTCAGTTAGCTGGGGTTTTGGGTTAACTGGGAAAAGAGCAAACTCTGTCCCGTGCAGAGGTTTTTTTTCTTGGTATGGAGTTGGACTCAGTCAATCCGACAGCACGCCTCACAGAGATACTTGTTCATTCTGTGCTGAACTGCTTGAATTCTCTCAAGAGCAAAGCACTTTTCAGAGGCTTCTGGGGCATATGGCACTCGTTCCATGAATGAGGGAACGGAGACCTAACTTCCGTCTCCTCAGTTGCTGTACCACCACAGGGCACCGGGTCACCAGCTCAGCCCCTCAGCAAAAACCTGAGTGTTTGTTGCACCCACTTTCACATTTATACCCGCAGTGCATGGCAGAGAACAAGTTGCAAATCTCACATGCCAATGTGCATTGACTCGTTTAGTGAACACCCAAAGGTGATAGAGCTCTCAGATGATATCCTAATTTGTCCCCATTTTTTACGTCCTTCAGTGATGACTGGATGATTTACTGAAACGCTTCAGAAATATTTTTAAATTGTCTTGTATTCATTGCTTGTGAGCTACACACATTAATTTTGAGGTATATTTTTATATTTTCTTGCAATATAACATTTTCAGATTTGCTTTCATGCATGAAATGTTAGCAAATAAGAAAAATGGAAAAACTAAAATGATATTTAAAACTATGGATATGCCACATTTATAGTCTGATAAATTTTGTTTACTTAAGTTGCATTATCATCTTAATACCAATAATGCATTTGGAGGCTTGTGTTTAGTTTGGAGGCAGTGAAATTGAACTATTTAAAAATATGTACGCATTAGGACAGAATATGTCTTACCAATGATCTTTCAAAAATCCTAGATGGCATTTAGAAGTTTATTAGAAGATGGCATCAAACCATGGGTTTCATATGCGTTTTCTCAGTTGAGTTTCAATGTTATTATTAATCATAAGCATCTTATACAGCTCCACTGTATTGATAAAAACTTACCATTGTTTTAATGCATGTGACACAGGCCTGCTTTGTTTTTATTTGACTTTAATATCATCCAAGATGTCATATGCAGTGCCAAATGCTAAGATATAAGAACGTATATAAATATACATATATTTCTCAGCTATTAATCATGTGACATTAATAGTAACACAAACAAGACATTATCCTGCTTAAACTAACATTATATGAGCACATACAGTACTTGTTCTGCATCTCAATATTAAACTTTTAGTTTTTCAACTCTTAAAGAATCATCACTGTGATGCATCATGACACAAAAATCAGTCAGCATTTATAACAGTGCATACTACAAGTTATTAATAACTGCATACTACAAGATATTAATAACAGTGCATACTACAAGTTATTAATCCTTGGATTTCGGAAAATATACAATATTTTTGCCCTGATTGGACCTAATTTTATACCATATATTACAGGATTGACAACAGGGGGAACAGTCAGAAATATAACAGACAAAAATGTGTATGCTATACTTGACAGTGTTTCTTCTTTAAATCTTGTGAGTAGAGAATCAGAAAGACCACAGGTTGTGTTCAGAAAGGAAACCAAGTGTGGTACGCATGTGCTGTAGAACTTCTCTCGATTTACTTTAGATTTTCTACAAGCTAGAATTATTTTTAAATATGACATCAGAACAAAAACAAAAAAGACAGACATGCTGATATAGATAACTCCATTGAAGATCCCTTGAAAAATATCTTGTTTGCACGCAAGATTCAATAAGGAAAGGTGTTCACAGAAAAGTTTATTTATGTCATGTCTGCAAAAAGGGTGTTTCAGAGCCAATGAAGTTGCCATTACACCTATGAAAAAAGGAAATATCCAAATAAAAGTCACCAGGCTCCTTACAGTGAAAGGTGACATAATACTGTGATAATGTAGAGGCTGACATATCGCTATGTACCTATCAACAGCCATGACGCTTAAATTTGTGAATTCACCAACTGCATAGACCACAATGACAAGACTTTGTACAATACATTCATCAAGTGAAATCCTGTTTATTTCCATGAGTAAATATGCCAAAGCCCTGGGATAAAACCCTGTAGTTCCACACAGATCATTAACACACAGATTACACAAGAAAATGTACATGGGTTCATGCAGGGCTTTCTCATAAACAATAATCATAATCAAGGTGGCATTCAGAACAATAGTCATAAAGTAACCTGGAAGCGCAAAAGAGAAAAATATGATCTTGCTGGTCCAGTCCCACTCATTCAGAGCTGTGACAGTGAGAATTTGGAAGGAGGAGATGTTATCCATTTCTTCTCAAAATCTGACTCCTGATCAAACAAGGCCGACACAAACAATCTAGTATTCCTCTTGTGTTCAGTCTTGAGTATTTTCTTGTACTGTTGAAAGACTTAAAATAGAGAAGGCCTCTGAACTCTTCTTTCAGAGATCCATCCTGCATTCTGCTCACAGCTGCATGAGGAAACTTTATATACAGTCAGATACGCAATATTATAATGATCTAACAGTCCGTTGATAATTCAGAAATAATTGTGTAAT
>JAHKKF010525759.1:0-35005 GCA_019740295.1 Labeo calbasu
ATACATTGATAATCTATCCATCTATCTATCTATCTATCTATCTATCTGTCTGTCTGTCTATCTATCTGTAGTATGTAAAATTTCAAATTTGTAAACATTTTTAATATCATTTCTAATTTATAACAATAGTAATAATATATATATATATATCTCATTATATAGTTAGTATTATTATAATTATTATAATAATAATAATTTTTATTATTTGGCATAAAATGTAAGGTTTTATACAAACAAAGGAAAAAGTCCTATATATATATATATATATATATATACATACACATTAATACAAGTTCAGCACCACAGAGGCAAGTCCATACATGCATTTATTAGAAGGACAACCCATTTTCTTAAAAAAAAGGAAACAAAAATATAAAATATTTCCAGTTAGCACTTACAATACAATCTATCCATGTATTACATTTACATCAATTCATTCTTTTTGACATCATCAATCCACAGGTGCTACAGCATGACATCTTACAACAAATATAATTATTATTTTGAAAAACTAAGGTCCCCGCTTCCTCTTAAATCATAATCAGATATTTCATGCATTCATTTAAAAAAATAATAAAATAAAAATAAAAAATAAGATAATCTCCTCCAGGATTATAATAATTTGTTGAACTAGTCCACTGGTTTTTAATAAACTCAAACAAAAGACTTGCACTGCCCTTATAGTCCTTATAACAAAACCTTCCATCATATTGGTCCAAATTCTTAACCATCTTCTAAAATGGGACCTTAGCTATAAATTATTTCACATGCTTCATTTCTCAGTAGCTGAACATCTGTGGTGCTGTGGGGGTCTGTTGTTGGGGAGGTCCTGTGACTTGCGGCTGAATCTGATGCCTTTGTTCTGGCAGTGGTTGTGGCTGTTCTGGAGGCGGCTGAGAGGCCTGAGAGTCTGTCTGGGTTTCGTCTATAGTGGTCGCATGAGTTCCGTCGGTCGCTGCGACGGGCCTCCAGGTTAGAGCGGGCTGCTCCAGTTGGTGTGAGATGGGGTTGACAAAGGTAGTGAGGTTGATGAAATGCGCAACTGGTGGAGCTGCGGCCCCTGTGGATCCCACCGCCTCTGACTGGAGATCCGTCGGCCGGTTGTGAAGCATTGCTGATCCGCTGACGGCATCAAATGTCACAGTGAGGATGGAGCTGTCCAGGGTGAGGGGGCGATCGCTTGGAGCGAGGTGGCCGACAGCGACGGGCTGCAGGTTGCTGAACTGGGCGGGAGCGGGTGGGGTGATGGGGGTCACGGTGATGTTGGTCAAACTGACCGAGCTGGAGGGGGCTGCAGGGGCGCTGGGGTCAGCCAGCACTACCACCTGTGTGTGTACATTAGACAGAGGAGATTATTCAATGTAAGAATAATACTGCATATTTCAAAGCACTTCAGTGGACCTTTCCAATCAAATACATAACCTTTTTTTCCATGAAATGGAATCTGAAATTTGAGTGAATGTTTGACCAACTAAATGTTTGACCATAACAAAAAAAAAAAAAAAACATACATACATTGACCTATAATAGAGGTTTATGTATTAATGTAATAAATTTAATTACATTTTAGTTCAGTAACACTGTTAAACTGAATATCCAGAATAATATTTTTTACTCTATATTAATAAGTTATTTAAATAATAACTTAAATACATACATGTTTAATTTTTAAGTTATTTAGACAAAATAGTATAGAATTTCATTATCTGTCAATTATCCGTTTCAGCAATTACATGAAGAAAATTATGAAGTGAATTATGAAAAGAGTCAAGCTCAATATGAGCAGGAATGTGCATTGTAGAAGTAAATAGGATTAATTTTTAAATGGAATAAATTAAATTTTTTAAATATTCATTTGGAATCACTGTAAAAGGAAATCTTCAGCAAATCTCAAAATTAATATAAAAAAAAGGTACATTTTATACTGTATATTATGTTATGATACCTAAATTAAATTAAATAAGCATTTAAAAATTTGAATTTAGGGTTTAATTTTTAATTTGTTAAGACAAAATAATATCTTAAAGTAGTTAACTATTTTGCATAAACAAAATACATAAACGGTTAATGTACTGCTGAATATGTTGTTCGAATCCGTTAATTTATGGCTAATTTACGCCATCTAAACCACAAAAAAAACGTGTGAAAGCTGCTAAATCATATAGAGAAGGAAATGGTAAGCAGGAAAGGGTGCAATGTTTTGACTAACTAAAAATAATAGATGGTAAAGAAACATACGAGCAGTATTAATTAAAAAGATATTAGCCTAATATTTCACATACCTGACTGAAATGATAAGAACAAACATGAATGTTTTTAAGATTCTTGCCTTGGAAATCCTGGTTTAGTTTGGCCAGCCACTAACGACTTTTGTTCCTCAGACAGTTTTTTGCACTCTTCTCTTTAATTTGTTATAACTTTTGGCAGTCTATAATACTCCAAATGTTTTTCCCGGTCCGACCGATTAGTACAGCCCAAAACATGACAATAACTGACCATTTTCAGCAGCAATAATCAGCAAAATATGTGAGTTTTGTTCGGTTTAGTGGCATTGTTTACATTTAGTGTCACCAATACTGTATGGCTGATTGATGATGCGTTGTGAAAACACTCTGTAGGGTTGAATTTTATTTCATGTTGACTTGGCAAAATGTCTGGAAATTATTACTAATGGAACAAACCTGTTGAATGCTCTGCACAGCAGAGTTGGTTTCATCTCCCACAGTGGTGGAGAACTCAGTGGTTTTGCTGGTGAAGTCAGCGTACTCGTCTGAATCAGACAGCTCAGGCTCATGAGGCAGGTGTTTTGCCCTCTTCTTGGTGGGATTGGAGTTCCTGGAGACTTTTTCTCCAGTGAGAGAGCCTTTCTCCAGAGTCAGAGAGGGCTGAAGAACAGCGAGAATGACAACAACCAAATCATGAAAAAACACATTCAAATGTCTCTCATGCAACACTATCCTCCGTTAATTTTCATTCTCGGGCTATCACCATGCAATAAAGGCTGTTAAAAGACAAACCTGTGAAATACTGATTGTGGAGGCGTCAACTGTTGACGGTTCCTGAAGATCAAAGTCGCCCAATCGTACTGTTAGAATCTGCTGAGATCAAATGAAACTTAGCCATCTAGATTTCCAAAAGCTCAAAGTCATTAAAGATGTGATCAAAAAGGTCCTTTAAATTCAGTCAAGTATTTTGTCATTTCATAGTCATTTTACTGACTAAAATAGCTTTAATATTGTGAAATATGTTTCAGTTTAAATTAATAACTGATTTCTATTCACATATTTACAGTTTTTATTTACAATTTTAGATGCTTTATATTATATTGTGGAAACGGTGATAGTCTACCATTCGAATGTTTATAAATTAATACTTTTATTCAGCAAGAATGCATTAAATTGATCAAAAGTGACAGTATTTTATTGACTAAGAAAGCATGTGATTTACTCAGCAAAACATAATTTATTTGATCAAAATGAGAAAATGAACATTTTGAAAAATGCATAGTTTATTTATTTAATTTAAATATTTAAAATGCATAAATAAATGCATAAAATGTTTTAAATGTATAAAAAGATCAACCAATATAAAATATATGAACTATAGTTATTACAATTATTTAATGCAAATTTTTGTACACCTACATTTATGCAATTAGGAGTCATTATATTTTCATAATCGTAATTATTAGGGCTACCCTTGACTAAAGATTTTTCGTTCATTTTAAGCATTAGTCGCACGTATTAGTGGCACGTTAATTAATAAACCATATAAATCATAATAATGAGCTTTTAATTGCCTACATAGCCTATACAGATATATTTTTCATTTCTGTCGCAGTATACACAGAGTTTCGAAGTGACGCGCTCAAGTGCTCTCGAGATGGCAGAAAGCGCATACTGCGCTTTCATTATTTTACAAAAGCACAACGTTTTGTTGTTATTGTGAGTGCACACAAATTAACTTAAGAGTCTTTATAGATTCAAAAGATGTATTACTTTTATCTGTATGAATAAAAATGACAGAGTATTTTAAGAGAAAATGACCACACTGGCGCCTCCATCTGTCACGCAGTAAACACACTACTATTCAGCACAGACACTTGAATAGCACACATTTTTCTAGGCTAACTTGCTACTACATACATCTTTCAGATGAAAAGCTATATTTGAGGTCAATGAATGACAGGTGAGCGTTTGGATGTCCTGCCTGATGTAGTATATTACCACAAAGACCAGCCGGTAACGATCTGTTCATCACGGACTGCATGACTTCGCCACTTCCTGTGGATTTTTCTTTTTTTGTGACTAAGCAACAAAATAAAATTTTGGTCGACCAAGCCTCTTCTTTTCGACTATTAGGGGGCAGCCCTAGTAATTATCACTGATAATATCAAAACAGCCTCTATCTAAAAATATATGTGGTAGTTTCTCACCTCGGGGTGTTTGCGGCGCATGTGGCGGTTCATGGAAGCGCGTGTGGAGACTTTGGTGCCACAGAGGTGGCAGCTCTGAGCCTCCACCTTCTCGTGGGTCAACTGCATGTGTTTTTGCAGCATATACTGCGTCACATACTTCTTGTCACAGACGGAGCAAGAAAACGTCTTTCCAACTGCAAAACAGAAACAGTTATAGTTAAGAGTTTTACTGTAACTAAAACAAACTCTGTATAATATTTCAGTGAACTGTACCTGTATGTATAAGCTTGTGCGTCTCCATTGTGTTTCTTTCACTAAACGTCTTCCCGCACAGTTCACACATGAAGTCCTTTGTGCCTAAGGGAAGACATTATTATATTTTAAATCTTTTGAATTATATTTGTTTTGTAATATGTATCTTATGTAACATTATAGTACAAGACTGGAATGACAACAAGGTCTCGTGAGCAATTCAGATGTTTTATAGTTGGATGTAAAAGTGAACATAAGACCCAACATCAGAGCCAGTGAGGACGCAGTGGACACCAAATACAAAAAAAATGGAAGTAAGGGGTGGAGTAAGCTGTAGCTCATTATCATTTAAAGAGACATGGACCAAAACGGGTCGCTAAAAACAGAGCTGTTTTTGACGAGCTAAAAAGGGTGTTGTTTTACACGACCACTGAGGAATTTTAACCAAGGTATGTTGCAGATATTTCATGAAGATCTTAAAGAAACATACCAACTTGTGGAAAATGGTCATCTGATGTCCCTTTTAAGTTCCTCACCTGTGTGTCTTTTGTAATGCTTCAGCATGTTGACTTTCTGGGCAAATTTGCGGTTACACTCTTTACATTCGTATTCTTTAATTCCCTTGTGCAGCTTCATATGATGCCGTAGAGCATGTTTCGTCTTCATGCCTGGATAACAGACAAATATATGTACTCATCATGTAAACGTGTTGGTTCTGGAATCATTTATGATTAAAATTAAGCCATTCTGTTTCATTTTTGTATGCAAGGATAAGTATCCATACCTTTCCCACACTCTGCACACAAGAAGTCTCTGACATTGTCATGGACTCTCAGATGTTCTTTTAACATGTCTTTCCTGGCGAAAGACTTTCCACACTGATCACAACAATGGCTCTTCACTCCTGCAGCAGCCATAGGGTCTATCATTTTTAACTATGCCTTATATATAAATTTAAAGTAATTACACTACACTCATTTCTACCTGTGTACTATATTTGTAATATTAGACACACCTGTGTGGATGATTTTGTGCCTTTCCAGGTTGCCGATGCTGTTAAAGATCCGTCCGCACATGTCACATGGATGAATATATCTGCAAAGAATGTAGTGGAATTTAGCTACAAAAAGAAGCCTCATGAAGTTACCGTCTGCATGTAAAAGCTCTGTCGTACTTCTGCACTGAAGGATCGGGTAGGTGGTCTCGGTGGATGACCAAGTGAGCGTTGTAAGTGGCCTTCAGAGCAAAACGGCGGTTACACATGGTGCAGTTGTAACCTTTTTCCTTATGCATGTCCATTATGTGTTTCAAGTAGTCACGACCCTTGGCGAATGTCACCTGATGAAGTTCCCAGGGAGAGGAAGAATGTTTATGAAATTAACATAAATAAATAATAAGGAAATAAATAATTTTGCTCAGAATATAAAATTAAGCAATGTCATGAAGATCGAAAAAACAGCAATATTGTGAAATATTGTTACAATTTACAATTGTATTTATTACAATTTCTATTTTAATATGCTGTAAAATTTAATTTATTCATGTGACGCAAAGCTGAATTACTCTATTACTGATTTATTACTGTTTTAATGGTTAATTTTTTTTTATTACATCTGTGATACTTCAGGATTTTCAGGATTCTTTGATGAATAAATAAATAACAGAAATATTTTCTAACAATGTAATTTCTTTTTTAAATAAATGCTGTTCTTTTTTTACTTTTTATTCAAAGAATCCTGGAAAAAATTATCACAGGTTCCTAAAAAAAAAAATTAAGGAGCAAAAACTGTTACATATATTAGCTGTTATATATATAAATATTTATAATAAATCAGCATATTAAAATAATTTATGAAGGATTATGAGACACTGAAGACTGGAGTAATGATGCTAAAAACTCAGCTTTGCATCACAGGAATAAATTATGTTTTAAAGTATATTAAAATAGCAAACTATTATTTTAAATTGCAACAATATTTTATAATATTACTGTATTTTTCCATATTTTTGATCAAATAAATGCAACTTTGATTAACTTTGTCCCATAAGAGACTTCTTTAAAAAAAAACATAAAAAAAAAAAAAACCTTTCTGATTCCAAACTTTTGAATAGTATTGTAAATTAAAATAGCAAAACATACACTGAATATTTTTTATCTAGATGTTTACTGTAATTTACTTCTTGGAATAAACATAATACTCGAATTTGCAACAATAAATGAAATAATGCTTACTTAATTTAAGAGCAAAGAATATTAGACATTAAATAATTGAAGATTTCAAGATTTCAGAACAGACACCATATTTAACCAACAATGACAGTTTACCTGACATTTCTTGCAGCTGTATTTGTGATGTTCAGGATCGTTCTTCTCATCTTCCTCATCAGAGCTGTCATCACTCTCTTCCATAGAGATGCCAATCTTCTTAATGAAGTCCTCTCTCTCCTGCTCGTCCATTAAGGCGATGTCCTAAAAAATATGCATTTTGGAACTCAATTAAAAGTACAACATCACAAATAAATCACCAATTTAATTTCTGTTTAAGCATGTGAATGCCCCTTAACGAAAATGCTTTTTATATACCCCGGTGGCTATTTACAGAGGCGTGCGAAAGTTTGGGAACCCCTTGCACTTTTTGAATTTGAAGATCAAGGTAAATTGTACTTGTATTTGTCTTCTGGGAAACATAAATGGAAAAAATGATATTTAAAACAAAATAATAATAAAAAAAAAAAAAATTGGACATCTTCATCCTGTTCAAAAGTTTTCACCCCCCGGCTCTTAATGCATCGTGTTTCCTTCTGGAGCATCAGTGAATGCTTGAACCTTTTTTAATAGTTGTGTTTGAGTCCCTCAGTTGTCCTCAGTGTGAAAAGATGGATCTCAGAATCATACAAAGGGTTTAAATATGCAAAAGATGCTGGAAAACTGAAGAATCTGCAGGACCTGGAAGACTTTTCTGAAGAACAGTGCTCAGTTTAACTGTTCAGAACAAACAAGGGACTCATGAACAACCATCACAAAACAAAAAAAAAAGCAGTCGTAGATCATCCAGGTAACCACACACAGTATCAAGAAATAAGGGTTCCTAAACTTTTGAAGGGCCTATTTTAATAATTTCAGCTATTTTTTTGTCTTATGGACTATATGTAAACATCTTTTATGTAAAATATCTTACTCAGGACAGTACTAAATAAAAAAATAACATGCATTTCGTATGATCTTGTTAAAAATAATTCACATTTTCACAGATTCTGCTAGGGGTTCCCAAACTTTCGCATGCCACTGTATTCAGGACTTCCTGACTAGTCATTTAGACAACCCGTCAACTATTTGATAATAAAAAAGTGTTGTACTCTACTATTCCTCACCTTAAAGTGTACATGAATGTGGTCTCTCAGCACATCCACACGGAAGAACTTGCGGCCGCAGATCTCGCAGGTGTATTTCTTGTCCCCGTGGGTTAGTAAGTGTTTGTTCATGTTACTCCGACAGGAAAACACCTTGAAAAAAGTTGTTAATTTTTTTTATTTAACTCAAGTTCGCACAGATCCGATATGAACATATTTGGTGTTACTGAAAGCCACCTTTCCACAAATGGGGCATGCCGAAGGCTCCTTCCTGTATTTGCTTCCCTCCTCTCCATTTGCTTCAAGCTCCTCTCGTTTCATGTGCTTCGGGCCTGTGGAAAAGCAATGGGTGGTGGAAGCCATTAGTGCACACGCAGAGGAAGTGACATAATGGTTGATGATCTTTGCTTAAAGCGAAGGGCAAAGAAAGTTAATGAGGCTTAGAAATAGAGAACAGATGTGCAAGAACCATCTTTTCAATGGTTGTGCTTATTTACTGATTAGATAAACAGACTCTACCTGACATTTTTCACTTTTAAAAATACGTCATAGATATTTTACATACACAATTTATTTTTAAGTATGCTAAATAAATTAGTAGAAGCAGCAATAACTCACCAACAACATGCCGCCTCTGGTGGTCCTGCATGACATCTTTGCGGTAGAACATCTTATTGCAGATTTCACACGCGTAGAGCTTCTCTCCATGTTTCTTTTTGTGCTTAGACAAATTACTGTTAGTGGAGAAAAACCTTGAGCAAATCTCACACTGGAACGTTTTGTCATCTGCAAAAAGACGAGAACATATGAAACAGATACAGCGCATGCTGTCAAATACATATTTTTTTAATACATTTGGACAATACATTTCTGAACTGTGCATTATTAAGTCAAAAATAAGCTTAAATTGTAAAATTATTATGAACTTTTCATTACATAATATCTTAATTAATTTGTTATGTTTTATATATATATATATATATATATATATATATATATAATCTGAATAAATATGCTTTCCATTGATGTATGGTTTGTTAGGATAGGACAATATTTGGCCGAGANCTTAAATTGTAAAATTATTATGAACTTTTCATTACATAATATCTTAATTAATTTGTTATGTTTTATATATATATATATATATATATATATATATATAATCTGAATAAATATGCTTTCCATTGATGTATGGTTTGTTAGGATAGGACAATATTTGGCCGAGATACAATGAGATACAAATTTGAAAATCTGGAATCTGAGGGTGCAAAAAAAATCTAAATTTGAGAAAATCGCCTTTAAAGTTGTTCTTAGCCATGAATATTACTAATCAAAAATTATGTTTTTATATATTTACAGTTGGAAATTATAATATTATATAATTATATAATTATATATAAGGGTATAATTTGACCCATACAACATATTTTTGGCTATTGCAACAAATGTGCCCGTGCTACTTAAGACTAGTTTTGTGGTCAAGGGTCACATATATTTACGGTAGGAAATTTACTAAATACCGTCATGGAATGTGATCTTTACTTAATATCCTTATCATTTTTGGCATAAAAGAAAAATTGATAATTTTGACCCATACAGTGTATTTTCTGTATATAACTGTATGCAAATGCATGTAATTTCTTCTTTACCTGTCCTGCAGTTATGAAATCTTAAGGCATTTTCCACTCGGAAGGATTTCTCACAGGTTGAACATTTGTATCTATACTCTATGTCAGGCTGAGAAAACACACACAGATACAACATTCAATAAAAACACAGATTCATGTCAAATCAATGCATCTAGTCATCTTTAAATATGTATTTTATTAAATCAGTAAATAAGAAGTAATTGGTTAAACGTGCATACCTCATTCTTGCTGTGTTTGTATGATATATGCTGTTTAAGACTTTCTTTTCGACTAAACATCTTGTCACACTCGTCACACTTAAAACATTTATCCCCTGTAAACAAAGTAAACAGTTTAGATTAACAATAAAGCACATGACACCAAATTATTCAGCATATGGCACCTCTGATGGACGCTGGGAGAGTTACCGTGAGAGCGGATGTGTCGGTTGAGGTTGCTGCTGTTCTGAAACACCTTACTGCAGAGGCAGCACTGGTAAACTCTTTTATGATCGCCTCCCTGCCGCAGAGATCGCTTCCTCATACCAGGTCTAACAGACAAATAGGATAAAGAATTGATTAATGAAAAAAGTGAAATTACACTATACTCACCAAAGCTGCATTTATTAAACTAATTTCTATTGCAATATGTTTTAAAATGTAACTTAGTCCTGTGATAGTCCTGTTTTTAGTATCATTACTCTAGTCATTCTAATCATTCTAATATGCTGCTCAAGAAACATTTCTTATTATTAATGTTGAAAACAATTGTGCTTCTTTTGTAAATGTCTTTGCTGTCACTTCTGATCATTTAAAAAAAACTAACTAACCCCAACTTTTAAACAGTAGTGTATGTGCTTTAAAACACATAGGATGTGACATAAAGGAATTGTAAAGGTTGTCCTTACTTCCCAGCAGAGATGGGAGAGCGTGTCACCCGAGCTGTTTTGAGTGGCGGGCCGCCTCCGGCAACTACCTCTTGGACATCCAGTACAGACAGGGGAACATCAGGAGCTACAGTAATGAGAGGCTGCTCACTGGACACAGGAAGAGGGGCTTCTACTAGATGGGAGGTGTAAAGATAAAGCTCATTCAAACA
Organism: Labeo calbasu; assembly: GCA_019740295.1. Taxonomy (NCBI): domain Eukaryota; kingdom Metazoa; phylum Chordata; class Actinopteri; order Cypriniformes; family Cyprinidae; genus Labeo; species Labeo calbasu. The sequence continues at coordinate 10,747 of JAHKKF010525759.1, forward strand.
TTTCAAATTTTTCAAAGGTTTACTTTTCTGAAATGTCTTTTAAAGAATTATTTCACTCCCGAATTAAAATTTCCTGATAATTTACTTACCCCTTGTCATCCAAGACGTTCATGTCTTTGTTTCTTCAGTTGAAAAGAAATGACGGTTTTTGAGGAAAACATTCCAGGAAAGAAGAAAGCCAAATACCAAAAAAAGGTAAAACAACGATGTGGGGCGATTTTAAGGTTGGAGAAAACCCTACCTTTTTGAACTGAAGTACACAAACGAAGAACTAAATGTGCATTGCAGAGCTAGTGCAAGACAAGCATTTGTGGTTAAATTTGTGTTTTTTTTAATTAGAAAATGACAGATCATTTCACTAGACAAGACCCTTATTCTTCGGCTGGGGTGATGTAGAGCCCTTTGAAACTTCAACCTGCAGATCCCCATTGAAGTCCGCTATATGGAGAAAAATCCAGGAATTTTTTCCACAAAAATTTCTTTTCAACTGAAGAAAAAAGGAACATCTTGGATGACATGGGAGTGAGTAAATTATCAAGACATTTTAATTCAGGAGTGAACTAACCAATTAACCACTTTGCAGGTCATACCTCTCAAAATCCTCACCTTGACTAGAATCAGCTGTTCCGCTCGGCGCAGGTTTCTGTCCTTTTGTCCGTCGTGGCCTGCCTTGTTTTCTGGTTGGCTCTTGTGGTGTGGGGGCGATGTTGGCTGTGTTGTTTTGGGATAATGCCTCTGCAACCTGCTGGACAGGTGGGTCTGCAGCAGGTGCTGAGGTTTGGCACAGCAGCTGGTCCGGGACAGGAAGAGTCTCTGTTGGTGGCCCCTTTGCCAACAGAGGGACTCCAGGTTTGTTGGTCACCATTTCTGAAGCGGCAAAACGATGAATTACTTCATCCAATAAAAGTATACTATACACTGCACAGAGTTTAAAGCACACATACCTGGTGGAGGTGGAAGTACAGGTGGCCTAAGAACAGGCCGATCCATTTTTTTGGCATAAAAAGCTCCATACCAGACTCTAAGCTCTGTTCCGGGCAGGACATCCTGAGATTGAGCAAACGAGAGAACAATTAAAGACAAAAAAACACTAATTTAACCACAAATGCTTGTCTTGCACTAGCTCTGCAATGCACATTTAGTTCTTCGTTTGTGTACTTCAGTCATGATATTATAATGTTAATATTTTCTTCACTATGTAACCAAAGTGCTATGAATGGCACAGACATGACAGAAGTGTGGTATCAATGTACCTGTGATGTATTAAAGTATATGTCATCATCTTGCTGGTAGGCCGTCAGATTCTGGTGTTTGTGGTCTGTGGCGGGCCGAACCAACATCATCCAGTTACAGTCGTCTTCATTGGACGAGTCAAAACACACCACTGAGCTGTCCTTTTGAAATATCTAGGATAGAGAAAACATTAAGTATAGACCAATTTTGATAGGAGTGGCATGTTAATGCTCTATTGATTACCTTTAAAGGAAATGCCCCCTCAGTTTGAAGGCTTGGAACCCTCTTGGCCTCAAACGGGCCAAATCGAGTCCTCTTAACCAGCCGTCGAAGCACAAATACACCTTCTTGCCCCTCCTCAGCTAACCTGATCTCCAAGCTGTCTGGTAAAGATGACCTGGAACATTGACAATAATGAGAAATTATTAGAATCAAATTAGAATATTAGAAGGATTTCTGAAGGATCATGTGACACTGAAGACTGAAGCTGAATGATGCTGAAAATTCAGCTTCACATCACAGGAATAAATTAAATTTTTCAGTATATTAGCAGAAAACATTTGTTTTAAATTTTAATAATATTTCACAATATAAACTGTTATTGTCAAATAAAACACTGGAAATGAACACAAGACAGAGCCAATATCTGGCACATATGGCCATCTAATTGCGGTCAGTACGCTCCAAGGGTATTTGGCCAAAAGCCACTCATGTCTACTCACCGTGCCCGACTCAAAACAAATGAGTCCTTCACCGTGACAACAGGCCCCAGCTCAGGACACTCAGAGTCATGGTACTGCCCGCAGTCCTCACACCCTGCAGGAAGAACAGTCACATGCACATATTACACCATGTGCTTGAACAAAACAAGGACACTGCAAAAAAAGCTTGACAGCAGCAATACAATATTGCAATGTTACAATAATGTTGCATGCATATTCATAAACACATGTGAGATTATAGTTGCACACTTACAAATAAACTCATCTGGTGTCTGCTCTGCCATTCTGACACCCTAGAGATGATGCATAAAATATGTACATTAGTTTTAACACCTGTAACAATACTTTTAATTACATTAATTGATAATTAAAAGTAGATAAATATACTAATTACATTACAATTTTAAATATAAATCTAATCTAATAAGACTTGTATTCAAGTTGACACATTTTAAAAAATCTGAAACCTTTTGATTTAAAAACTAAGTAACACTTTACAATAAGGTTCCATTAGTTAATGTTAGTTCATGTATTAACTGACATGAACAAACAACGAACATACATTTATAACAGTATTTATTCATCTGTTAATGTTAGCTAATGAAAATACAGTCATTCATTGTTAATTCACGTTATTTCACAGTGCATTAACTAATGTTAACAAACACAACTTGATTTTAATAATGCATTAGTAAATGTTGAAATTAACATTAATCATTCTTAGTTCATGTTAACTAAAGTAGTTACAGTCAAACCAAAGTTTATTCATACAGCTTTAACATTTCCCACATTATTCGCTGTAGTTTAGAAAATGGTAATAAAATGACAAGAACTCAGAGTTAAACTGTGTCAGAAAAAAATTCATCTTGATTATGTCAGATAACTTTGATAAAAAGGTATGTAATGCATTAGAATCAACCCAAAACTGTATGTATGACAATATTTACACAACTATCAATACTTTATTGACTAATTACCAAGCAATGCTTAATTTTGTTCAGTCTGTGGTGAAAAAAGGTTGCATTAGCAATTTATGGTCGGGTTTGAATAATTTTTGGTCTCAATTTTTCTGGTAGTCCACTGTATGAAGAATTTTTGGGTGTAATATGTCAGTTTACTTTATTTTGCTATCCTCACTTACATAAATGAACTATAGTGTCCTGCACCCACTAGTTTAAAAATATCAAAAAATTATATCTGGTGTCTGAATAATTTTTTTGGTTTGACTGTAACTAATGAACCTTATTATAAAGTGTTACTAAAAACTTTACAATAACTAAAAATACCAGGTTGTGTAACTATTCAGTAATTACTTCGTAAACGTATAATAATAAACGACTACGTCAAACAAGCTAACATGTCCTTTTAAAGAAATAAGACTTTTTTTAAAAAAAACAATTTTATTATTACAAAGCCTGAACATTTTAACTTTTTATTACACCACATAAGGTTTATTTAAGTCATTTGTGGTATAAACTGGGTTTTTAATATATCTTTGAATATAACTTTATACATCCAGACTAAAATTATGCACTTGTCTAGTATGTATATCATTATGACACGTTATAAAATTGCAAGTCCTTAAGGTCACAATGCAAACACATTGTCAACACACATCTACATGCACTTTCCCATTATAACTTCGTATTCATTGCATTGCTGTCAGTCAGCAGAGCCCATTTACACAGTGCTACAGATTTTGTTGATGCTCCCAAGATCAACAGTCACAACAAATGACGCTCATTATCAACGCAGAACAGGGAGCAGTCCGTGCATGAAACGCCTGTAAGCAGCCGGGGAAAGAGTACAATACGGACAGAATCCGTGATTTGGGAAGATTTCAAACTGTAGCCGGGTTTTAACTCCGATCTCAGGCTGCGCTCGCTCTCTTTCAGCAATGCAAATGTAACAAAGAACAATCGGCATGGCGGATGGAATGGAGACGCAGCGCTCATCTGGAGCCAGAGCTTTTGAAAGCGCAAAGCACCAGAAACTCGCCCCGCTCACACTTTTCATTGCCCCTGCACCCGTGATTGACAGGCAGTTGGGCATTTCGCCCAATGCGTTTGAATATTAACGCCTCACAAGTTTAGCATAAAGTCATTACCTGTTTTCCAAACGTCTACACATTTAGTGAATCCTGACTCCGGGTTCCAATCCGCTCCAGAAACCGCGCAGGACCGGAAATAAGACCCGCGAAGGGTATTATGGGAAGTGTAGTTTTTCCACAAACGCCTCCCCTGTGAGACTTTAATCAAATATTTCAGCAGATAAATTCGATTATACAAATGACACCGTGTAGATAAAATAATCTTAAAAGCCAAAAAATGCAAAAAGCTAACACGGGAGTGTTCAGTCAGTGTTTATTGCTCAAACCAATAAAGATATATTAATAAACAGAATCCCTGCATAGCACAGGCTGATGTTTTTCAAAGACTGTGTCACTTTCCCATAATATAGCTGTTCAGTCATGACGTGAATTTGCAGGCTTACCGAGTGGGAAGCTATTTAATGGGTTTATAGAGCAACTAAAGTTCATTACTTGAAAAGACTTTAACATTAAACAACACAAGACAAGTCATACATCAAATGCAATGTAAAGACTATAACAGTGATTCATAAACTAGCTGTAGTTCTTATTTAGCAACACATTAGCCACAGCACATTAGCCACAGCACAGTAGTATGTCCATCCGTTTTAGAACAAAGTAAGCTTCTTCAAGTAATGACAGTTTATTTTACTTATAAATGGCAAAACCACCATTCTTAAAGGGTGACAGATAATTCTAGAGGGTTTTAGGACTTCAAACTGAACAGCTCTATCCACCTTATTTTTCACGTAATAGTGGGAGTGGATATTTGTAAATTTTATGGGTCTGGTTTCCGGGTCTCATCTGCGTCCAGCTATTTTTAGCTGTACAAAACAGCCTGTTTTGCAAATTGGTGTGTCTTACCATATTATTTTAATGTATTACATCAATCATGAACACAGTGGTTTGCAGTGGAGTTTTACCGTGCACGTTGTTATTCTTCTCGTTATTTCCCCATAGCGGCTAATGAACCAGAAATCTCGCCCATAGGCTTACTTCTGCGTCGAAGAATAAGGTGGATAAGTTCTTATTTCACAAGCCATACACACAAGCAATCTTAACATCACAAGTACATGTTTTATGGTGAGCAATGATACAATTATCATTCACAACAGTAATTTCTAAGGTCCTTCTGGTTGGCCAGACTCTGATAGAAAGCACAGATGAGTGAAGTTAACAAGAGGAGTTCTTTTAATGCACATGGATACATTATGATATGCATATACAAGGACTGATGTGTTAGATTTCATGACTGGATCACCTCTGGCCAGCCCAATCAAGCAGGACAAAAATAAAATCTTCATGTGCCTCCTTCCATTTCACTTGAAAATACCTTTTTGCAGCAAGGATGCACATGGCAACACATAGACAAAAATGAAAAAACAACACAAAACAGTAGTCCTCCCAAAATTAACAGCCAGACTGTTGAGGTTTCTTTCTGGCGACATTCAGTATGGACAGGCATTCAGGTTTCTTCTACATATGCAGCTTGAGGTCAAGTAAATGTCAAGCGGAGCCCGTTATCGAAACTCCCATAGCACAAATGCACTGCAGTTCTCCACACAGGCTCAACAGATGAGCTCCAATATGCAAACTGGTTGTCATTCACAGCCAACATTTCAGGTGGCTTAAAAATACAGGTCAGAAGATACCAAACTTGGGAAAATAATTCAAAAATCATGAACATATTGAATAGCTAAATTCTCATGCATCCTAGCCTTTGCCTATGGGAAAATGCCCTTGCTTAGTGTTAAAAACCTTTGGTACAATTCACACATTTTTTTTTAAATGTGTCGCATTAAGGAATGACTGTGGAAAAAAAAAAAAAAAAAATTCAAACATGTCTACACATAATTACACATTACACTACATAATGTATGCTTAAAACAAAAATATTTAATATAAAATAACCTTTTATGATATTTTCCCATCTCTGTTTGATATTTAGAAATTAAAAGACGACTAAAACACCAAATCTGTTTTAAAGCGAACATATCAGTGCCAAACCAGAACATTTTAAACACCATGCTCTGTTTGAAAAAGTTTCGCTAAACAACTTTCGGAAATAAAACTCTATTCCCATCGTCGAATTTGGTCAAACTGCAGATTTGAAAACTCCCATATTCAATTCACATCAAGACGGAGGTCTTTCACACATTTTTAATAAACTAATTCAGAGCATGTTCACCACCAAACCCCACAGAATTCACTGCACATCCCTGCATTCGGAACGAGTTCTGAGCATATAAACGAGTGCAAATCAAATCGATGGCATTCCCTTGTCTCATATTCCAGGATCCATCAGGTCGCCAGAGGGTTTCCACAGGGTTAAAGCTCAGGTAGATGGCAAGAAAAAGGGTTGTCCTCAAATCCCGCTTTGGTTAGAAGGCCACAAACGCAGAATATCTTTTGCATGACGATAAATATTTGCATAAGGTTAAATGACACAGAGTCATTTGGAGCGACGAAGAGAGCCGGTGCGCATTTGGATGCTGTTTTGTAAACTTTCTTGCATAAACGCACACACAAAGTTCAAAGACGAAGGTGAATGGTGTCAACAGAACGGTCAAGTAGGGAAAGCACTGTGATGTTCCTCCACATGGATGGAGAGATGACGTAGTGCCAGCCAGAACCAAGCTGAGGGGTCTGAATAATGGAAGGGGTTTTCAGGGAATCTGGATAACGGTGTAAAAGTGATAGTTCACCCAAAAATAAAAATTCTGTCATTAATTACTCACCTTCATGTTGTTTTAAACCTGCAAGACCTTCAATCATCTTTGGAACACAAATTAGGATATTTTGGATGAAATCTGAGGGCATAGGAAACATGTTCAAGGCCCAGAAAGGTAGTAAGGACATTATTAAAAGAGTCCATATTTTAGTTTTCTTTAAAAAAATATGCTAGTAGCTTTATAACATTACAGTGGAACCATGTGAACCATGGACTATTTTAACAATGTCCTTACTACCTTTATGGGCGTTGAACATGTCAGTTGTGTTGCTGTCTATGCAGGGTCAGAAAGCTCTCGGATTTCATCAAAAAAATATTAACTTACGTTCTGAAGATGAGCAAAGGTCTTACAGGTTTGGAACGACCTGAGGACGAGTAATTAATGACAGGGTGAACTATTCCTTCAATATGGAGTTGATGGGAGTGATTGTTGCTACGCAGAGGTTTTGGCAAATATGGCCCAGAAACAAGCAACGACTTGCATAAAAGTACTGAGAATGAATGTGAAAAGTAGAATGAAAAATGAAGAGGTGCAAAAGCTATTAGTTTTGATGAAGGCGATGGAGTGGGCAGCTCATGTGGGCGGTTCTCTCACTGTGCCGTTGGGTTTGCTCTTGCTCCTGGGCAGAAGCTTGCGGTTGATAATGCGCCTGAAGGTGGCCGTCCTCTTTTCCCTGTCGCCCATCACGGCTGCCTCTGGATGCTCCAAGTACTGCAGGTCATTGTGGGACTGGCTCATCCCCGGCTCCTTTCGCTGATGCCGGCGTCTGAAGAATAGCTTGGCACTCTTGTGCAGGAAGCTGCCTACAGGGGGCATCAAAGAGAGATGAAAACAATCAGAGAAGCTCCTCAACATATTTCACTGAGCCAACCTGGAGGTCAAACTCCAAAACTAAACTGTAAAATCAGGAACACTATATTCTTTCGATTTTGTTGACCTCCATGAAGACACAGTGGATGTGTGGGAATTCTGACGCAATCTGAATATGCTCGTATCAGCGTGTCTTGATGCTACTATAATACACTGGCAACGTCAAATGTAAATTAGTTGAATGAACACAAGCACACTACTAGAATAAACTACGCAAACGTATTCGAAAGTGCTTGGTTTTAGAATTAAAGCAGTGTAAACCAGTCCACACTAGATTAGAAGTTCAGCATGGCTGAACTTCTGGATTTTTTCAAAGTTGCCCGGGCAAGTTATCAGCCAAACATCACAAAAAAGCTAAAACCAAGGGATGCCTCCAAAGATTTGAGAAGCCAAATGGCATTTCAAATCTTTCTCCATGTCAGGTTGAAATCACGTTATTTAAATAAAGCTTGTTATCGTGATGGAAGTATGTATAAAATGCTGGAGCATGGACTGGCTTTTGACTAAAGGGTTTGTTAACCATATCACAGGGAAGTCTACATACTTTTACGATTATAGACTTCTCAAGAGGTCACTTACTCTTCCAGCAATAAAGTCTGGTTAGCACAGGTTTCCACTTTAAGATGGCAAAGAAAACAAAACAAAACAAAACAAAACAAAGTGATAAGGGAGAGGTATAGAGGACAAAAAAAAGAAAGTGGATGTCATCAAATGTCAGAAGAACAGGCAGAAAGACACTAGACAGTGCTGTAACATTCATTTTAGATACAAACAAAGGTAAGAGAATTATGTACGTGTGTTAGCTGTGGCATCCCACTAACAGACTCAATTTTTATCAAGATTTTCACAAAGAAATCGTTTCCTCTTTTGTCAAAAAGTTGTTCACATTAAGCATCTCAAGTGACAGAATAAACAACTACTTTTCTGTTGATAAAAAGTGGCAAAGACATTTATGATAAAATATTTCTTGTTCAAATAAATGCCTTTCGCTGAATGTATTACAGCTTCCATAAAAAATATTAAGTTACACAACTGTCTTTACAATATTGATAAGAAATATTTCTCTAACACTATATCAGCATATTAGAATGATTCCTGAAGGGTCATGTGACACTAAAAACTGGAGTAATGGCTGCTGAAAATTCAGTTTTGCCATCACAAAATATTTTTGATCAAACAAAAGCAGCCTTGGTCAACATAAGCAATTGTTTTCAAAAAAATCTTTAAACAGCATGTTAATGCAGGCCATTGACCTTGTGTTTCACATGCTGTCCTGTGATCTGATTTATAACTCTTTGAACTCTTTAAAATCTTTACACACTTTGAAGGTGTAAATGGGTTAAACACAAACTCGAAACCCTACTCAGCATATTCTTAATGTCATTGTTCACATAAAGCTCAAAGTTCATCCCTTTTCCCCCCCTCACCTTTTCCCTTTTTGGAACCAGTTTCAGAGATACAGAGAGACAGAGAAGTTTTATCCGCATCTGGGTCCTCTCCCTGGCTCTCCCAGTCCTCCACGTGGTCTGTGCCATTAGCACCCACCAGGGACTCTGTGGGTTCGAGAACGTTGGGCTCTGCCACTGTTTCTGAGGATAATGCTTCGCTGCTGGTGCCCTCAGATGCTCCGGACATCGAAGCGTCCATCGCAGCTGCGTATCCTGCCATCAGAGCCATCTCCTCATCCTGTGTCAGAGGGGCCTAGAGAGGAGGTTAATAGCAAAGCCTTTATTAGAAACTGTCAATTAAACTGTCAGTTCTTGTAGCTTCATAACATTACGTTTGAACCACTGATGTCTATTTTAACAATGCCTTTACTACCTTTCTGGGCCTTGAATGTGTCAGTTGTGTTGCTGACTATGCAGGGTCAGAAATCTCTTGGATTTAAAAAATATCTTAATTTGTGTTCTGAAGATGAACGAAGGTCTTACAGGTTTGGAACAACATGAGGGTGAGCAATTAATAACAGAATTTTCATTTTGGGTGAACTCTCTCTTTAAATTTTGAACTATTTTCTATAAATAGAAATCAAAAGCAGTGGTTTTGAATTCTACAACTGACAATGGGCATCACAACGTTATAATGATAAAAAAAAAAGACTGGAAGTGGTCCCAAAAATGTCAAAACTACAAAACTTTGAAGCCTTAGGAAATGTTTGCAGATTTTGTTTTGTGTGGATTCTTGGGTTAATGTAAATGTACCACACACATAATTAAATATACATTAACTATCAATACAAATACATAAAATAAATAACTGATATGGTACCAATATATTGTACATGCCTACTAAATATGCATATATGTGACTCTGGACCACAAAACCAGTCGTAAGCGTCAATTTTTTTGAAATTGAGATTTGTGCATAATCTGAAAGCAGAATAAATAAATTTTCCACTGATGTATGGTTTGACTATATTTGGCCAAGATACAACTATTTGAAAATCTGGAATCTGAGGGTGCAAAAAACAAAAAAACCCACCAAAAATCTAAATATTGAGAAACTCACCTTTAAAGTTGTACAAATGAATTTCTTAGCAATGTATATTACTAATCAAAAATTAAGTTGAGATACATTTACGGTAGGAAATGTACAAAATATCTTCCAAGGAACACAACCTTTACATAATATCCTAATGATTTTTGCGTAAAATGAAAATCAATAATTTTGACCCATACAATGTATTCTTGGCTATTGCTACAAATATACCCATGCTACTTAAGACTGGTTTTGTGGTCCAGGGTCACATATGTGGTTCAACAAGTTGTCTTTTTCTGTACCTTGGCCACCCCTGATATAATGATGGTGCTCTTTTTGACAGGAGATTTGAGCTTTTGTTTTGCCGACTCATGAAGCTGTCTGATAGCAGCTTCTGCTACCGGGTCGGTTCCGTTTAACACCAATAACTCTGTGTAGAAAAGAGAGAAAAGAGTGTTTAAATGCTGAACGTAATCATTACTAATGCATCATTTTGAATTTATACTTCCTCCAGAACTGTTGATGTAGAAAATGGAAATAAAGGAAATGCATTTAGCCATTTATGTCAACAAGCTTTACTGGAAATCCCACCTGTATCTGACGATGACAGGGCTTTGCTAACTTTGGCTCCGAGTAGTGACGTCTGCTCCGACACCCTTCTCTCCGCCAGCTTGCTTTTAGAAGGCGATCTGGATTCTGCAAGAGGGATTTTGAAACAACCAAAAATCATACAGACATGACAACTGTTGCATCTTCAAACAGCCAAATAATACTCAGACTGCCTTCCTCAAAACCAATAACTGAATTAAAGGTCAAAATGAAGGTACCAGGTGCTAGAGGTCGTCCTGGTTTGCTCCTCACAGCAGTTACAGTGGTAACAACGGTGCCACAGGGCATCACAGTGCGGTCCATCTCCACTCTTTTAGTAGGGGCCGGCGTGGGCGTCTGCCAGCTACGCACCTCGCTGGGCTCCAGGTAGGTGAACTACACAGAAGTTAATTCAGGTTGGTAAACAAATATTTAGTAGCATATTTTAATTAGGCCTTTCTGTATCCATCTTTTCCTTCCCGTAACAGTGGGTGCGTCCATTTGTACATCTTATGGGTCTTAAGATTGCAAATTGGTAAGTCTTACCATATTATTTTAATGTATTATCTTAATTATGAACACACTGATTTGTAGTGCAAACAGTTTTACTGTTTACTGCACGTTGTTATTTTTCTCATTATTTCCCTGTAGTGGCTAATGAACCACATTTTAGCATTATTATAAACATTATGAAGTGTTAAATCAATTAAAACACAAAGTGACAAATATTTTACCTCAGTAGTAAGCGATCCGGTCACTTGATCTTTGGTCATGAGTGAAAAGGTCTGTTGACCTTTGGGGTGTTTCTTCACCAGATCAAAAGGCACAGATACCTGCCCTAACAAACCACCTGGGAGAAAAACAGAGAGTGATACCTGATCAAATCAAAGTAATGCACATTATTTGATCAATGTGTTTGCCAAGGAAGGCAAAAGTGACACCAAGTACACAGACAAACACATTTTACACAAGTTTCTCTGCTGTTAGGAAATCAGGGTGAAAGGCCAATGACATGAAGTAACAGAGGCTGTCACATGTCTGTTACTAGAGTTCAAATCAAGATATTACCACAGTATCCTTCCATTAGCTCAATAAATCTACCACTTGCATAGCATTTTTGAGGCTATTTCATGATTTAGAGAAACAGATGACAGAAAGTAGATTAAAATTCACAGATGACCTTCAAGCTTCTGCAGACCCAGATTAATGGATATCACTATTCTGTTTTTATGCTGTTAAGCTGGTTTATTCTCGGTCATGTGGACTTACTCTCCTGAGGTTTGCCGTTATCCACAACCTGGATGTTCAGCTCTTTTGACCGTCCGCTAAGCTCACTGCAAAACAGAAAGAGAAGCGATGAAATAAATCATATGACAATCCCATCTAAAAAGATTTTAGGATGCCGCAAAAATTCATACACTACCAGTCAAAAGTTTTTGAACAGTAAAATTTTTAATGTTTTTTTTTTTTTAAAGAAATCTTTTCAGCTCACCAAGCCTGCATTAATTTGATTTAAAGTACAACAAAAACAATACAATTTTGAAATATTTTTACTATTTAAAATAAAATAATATGATCCTATAAGAAATCATTCTAATATGCTGATTTGCTGTTCAAGAAACATTTATTATTATTATTATTATTATTATTATTTTCAATATTTAAAACAGTTGAGTATATTGTTTCAGGATTCTTTGATCACTAGAAAGATCCAAAGATCAGCATTTATCTGAAATAAAAAGCTTTTGTAACTTTATACACTATACTGTTCAAAAGCTTGGAGTCAGTATAGTTTTTATGGGAAATAAATTATAGAAATTAATACTTTTATTTAGCAAGAATGCTTTAAATCGATCAAAAGTGATGATAAAGACATTACAAAAGATTTCTATTTCAGATAAATGCTGTTCTTCTAAACTTTCTATTCAAAGAAAACTGAAAAAAAAATTCTCCTCAGCTGCTTTTAACATAATAGTAACAATAATAACAACAATAATAAATATTTTTGAGCAGCCAATCAGAATATTAGAATGATTTCTAAGGATCATGTGACTGGAGTAATGATGCTAAAAATTCAGCTCTGAAAGCACAGGAATAAGTTACATTTTAAAATATATTCAAACAGAAAACTATTTTTGCTGTACTTTGGTTTAAATAAATGCAGGCTTGAGCAGAAAAGACATCTTTAAAAAACTAATATAAATCTTACTGTTCAAGAACTTTTGACTGGTAGTGTGTAAAATCCTAAAATAATATATATATATAATTATTATTTATATGTATACATTTAACATTACATCTGCGTTACAAGCATTACAAAACAAAAACAGAAGAGCAATTTCAAACAGGTTTCCCAGTCAAACAGGTAATGCTACCCCAACATGAGCCTGATTCCATCATGTCACCTACATGTTTTCTACATCCACTATACTTTATTTATTTAATGGGTATAAATTAAGTTTGCAGGAGCAGCTGAGGAGGGAGCAGATGGACCTGAACTCACAATATGAAGGGCTGATCCCAGGCTGGGGTGGATGTGTTAGTCAAGACTGAACTGGTGAACTTCTGAGGAGGATCATCCAATTGCAGGATACACTGGGGATTCATGCCGCCTGAAACCAGAATAGAAACAGTTCTTACCAAGCACAAGCAATACACTTCCAAAAGAAGACTTCCATTTGCTAATGTACATTCAAATAAAACCAGATACTTGTGCCAAAAGACGAAGAGAGGAGACCTAGGAGTGTTCTCGAGCTAAATAACCGACTAATGCAGAAAACGTTTTTTGCCAAAATGAATTATGCATAAAATGGATAAGATGTCAGTTGTCTCTGCTAAGTGCTTGCTGGGCTGTAATAGTGACTTGGCTGGAGAGCAGCGGGACTATTAGACCACTTCCGGAAATGATTTCCGTACAGAAGGGACATCCTGATTGAGGGAGACACAGGCAGCTAACTGAATAAGTTGCGGGGGCGGTGCTTTTTGGGAAGTGTAGCCTGCACTTTCTGCCCACAACAGAATTTCAGCCAAATAAATGGCTTGATTTCTTCGATCCAAGCAATATAAAAACATTAGCTGAGGTCTGTGGTGTGTATGAAATAATAAACAACAAGACATAGGGGAACTCAAGGATGAGAATCTATAACATGTGACTGTATATTTAGAAATGAGCCACCACAAACAGCTGCCAGTGATATTAAAATGCAAAAAGCTTATTTTCATATGCTAAAAATCACATCTTTATCATCAAAAAATTGCATTTTCTTGCATACCACATAAATCTGTCTAAATGATTTAGCTAAACATATTAAAGACAACTGAAAGGACATGAATTCTGCCGAAATACAAGTGTTTTTAAGTGACCTGCAGCACCATCCTCCTGTTTGCATGTGACCCGGATGTTCTTCACTAATAGTTTCCACTCATGAGCTCGCGGGGGCTTTGGGGGTGAGGTCACCTGCGAGGTCTTGTTCCTTACTTCCTGTTAAAGAGGACAGAGGAAATAAAACATTATCACTCATAACATCAACAGCAACATCCTCTTCTGTGTTTTTCTCTCCATTCTGAGCAAATTCCAATGTTATGTAATGCTCTGAATATTACGAAATTTATCAGGTCATATAATCAAAGACAAACAATATAGGGTTATAAAACTTCTATTAGCTCACGAGATTAAAATTAAGCTGAAACGAAGTGTGTCAGAAAGGATTACATGCTAACGTTAATACGGGATATGTTAAACATTTAACAGATTTGTGCAGTGTGGTACCTTGACTTCTGCAGACTCTGCAGGCCGGCTGCTCAGAGTTACAGACGCTCGAGCTCGACTCAAGACTTGTCTGAGCCTGTCGTTCACAGCGGCTTCACTTAGACTCTCAGAATCTCCCTAAAACACACATAGAAAATCATGTGCTTTTTGAAGAAAATATGCAGAAGGCACGCTTTGAGACCAATGAGATTTACAATGATGGGTGTGTGCAATTAGAACGTATTTACTTATATTTTAGATTTCGAGTGGTTTGATGTGTAAAAATACCTGCGCAAAACTTGGCATCAGCTGCAAATCTACTGAGTCCAGGTGACGCACCCCCCAGGAAATCTCCACCTCCTCGTTCACCTCTTTCATCTGTAGGGCCAGCTGTGGCAACAATACACACACACACACACAAACATTACAACCATAGACATTAAACAAGGGCTGATCAGAGCAGTAAGCCACGAGACACTGTGTGCAAACTTGTAAAGCCTAAAACCTCTTTTAACATGGTTTAATACAAGGCCTCAATTGTCTTATTGCTTGTAATGCCTATGAAACAGAAAATGAACAATACAAATATAAATATAAATAATTTTTTTACTGCATTTATTTGTGCATTAAATTACAGAGATAAAGAAACCAGTTTATATTTGAATCGTGCATTTGCACTACTTTTCACATGAATGAGTCAGCAAGACACAGGGAAAAAATTAAAACTGTAAAGAAGGTCATTGTAAAATTCTATTATGTAAAAGAGAATTTAAAACCAAACCGCAAGACTTGAAACTTGGAGGAAAGGTAGTACTCACACCGCCGGCAACATGACCAAGACTCACACCAATCAGCCTGACGGGTGCACTACAGCGAACAAAAGTACAAAATCGCTCATAACTAAACCGTCGGTCTCAGGGTCAAGTGTCTTATGTTGCTGAAATCCTTGGTCCACGGCAGACAAAACGCACACCGATTTGCTCAGATTAGATTGTGACCCTGCAAAATTATCGATATTTTGCATTTTTTGAAAACCTACTTTTGCGAATTATTCCTAGATTATTCGCCCGATCTGAACCAAACCAGTGCAGAAAAAGTGCAAGAAAAAAAAATTGGGGAGCTTGCGCTATAAGAGGGAAAAAAAAAACATAAAAATGGCTATAACTGCACAACCATTTGTCCTAACAACATGAAAATCACTGTGCACTGTCTTGGTCTGAAATGCCACAAGTGTCTACAAGGACATTTGCTCATCTCCATGGCTGAGCATGGCTGCCACTGGCCGACAAATTTTGAGCATCTGTTAGACAAGGTTAACGGAGGCAGATCAGAACGAAACATGGTGAGCCTGTTCAACTCACGGCCCCAAAGGTCTGAGAGAAATTTATATTTGCATTTACATTTATTTCTTTAACAGACGCTTTTATCCAAAGCGATTTACAAGTGGGAAATACATCAAGCGATTCATCCTAAAGAGGCAAATCAACATAGGAAGTGCTCATAATACCATATATCAGGCATTGTTCAGGTAAGTACAAGATAGAAACGGAAGAATAAGAAATGAGTAGAACAAAGGTTTTTTTTTTTTTTTTTCAAATAGTGTTAAAAGAAGATTTTTAGCAGTCGCTTGAAAATTGTCAGGGAGTCGGCAATACGGAGGAACGGTGAAAGAAAATGTTCTGGAAATTTGAAAGAAATTGGTGACTGGGGGCGATACTGCATTTTCCAAAGGCATAAACGGTTGTACGTTGCACGTTT
This sequence comes from Labeo calbasu, assembly GCA_019740295.1. Classification (NCBI taxonomy): domain Eukaryota; kingdom Metazoa; phylum Chordata; class Actinopteri; order Cypriniformes; family Cyprinidae; genus Labeo; species Labeo calbasu. The sequence continues at coordinate 26,965 of JAHKKF010525759.1, forward strand.
TTTTCGCACATACGTGCAATATTTGAATCATACAATAGAACCCCTCATTCCAGATAACTTTGCCTCTAGAACCACTATTGTCAATCAAATCGCTCGTTAAATGATAGAGAAAAAAAAAAACTACTTTTGCAAACTACTCCTAGGTTTTTCGCTCAATCTTAAAAAAAAAAAAACAAACACACTGCAGTACAACTCTTTAGACCAATAATTATCAAAAAAAAAAAAGTTGAAATTTACCCTTTGGAAAGCTATATCGGGGTCGTTTAGAAAAGGGGCCTGTCTGAAATTACCCAAAATCCTATAAAGCCTAAAAATCAAAACTTTACAAAACCTGATGGGCACATGCGACAGGTGATTCTAAACAAGCATTCAAACTTTTAAGGGGATCAGATCACAGCTGGCGCTATAACAGTCATAAACATTAAACAACATCATATTTCTATGGTAAATTACCTGGATTTGCCAAAAATGCTTTTGTAATGATTGATTTAGGTGGGTACAGCCTTGCTAATACGTAATGTCTTTCCTTATATGCTTAAATGCCTTAAGTGCTTGAACCCCGTTTATCACTGCTTGCAGCTATATTTTAAACTGTAATTTATTTCTTTGATGGCAATCACTCTAGTTTTCAGTGTCAAATATCATTCTATTATGCTTAAGAAACATTTATTATTATTATCATCATAATCAATGTTTAAAGCAGTTATGCTGCTTAAACGGAAAAGTTCACCCAAAAACAAAAATTCTTTCATTAAATACTCACCCTCATGTTGTTCCAAACCCATAGGACATTCGGAACACAAATTAGGTTATTTCTGATGAAAACTGAGAGCTTTCTGACACTGCATAGACAGCAACGCAACTGACACGTTCAAGGCCCAGAAAGGTAGTAAGAACATTGTTAAAATAGTCCATGGCAGCAGTGGTTCAACCTTTACTTAATGAAGCTGAGAATACTTTTTGTGCACTGACATGAGTTCAAAAAGAAATTGTTAAATAAAGTTGCTATTTTTTTTTTTAAGTTATATTTTTGGCCATTTTTGTGCCTTTAACGGACAGGACGGTAGAGAGATAACAGGAAAGTTCTGGGCAGAGAGAAGGGAATGGGGTTGGCAAAGGACCTCGAGACGGGATTTGAACTCGAGTCGCCGCGATTACAGCTGTGCTACACCACAAGGCTACTGGCGCTGACAAAAATCGCTATTTTTGTTTTCTTTGCACACAAAAAGTATTCTCATAGCTTCGTAACATTACGGTTGAACCACTGATGTCACATGGACTATTTTAACAATGAGCTTACTACCTTTCTGCACCTTGAACGTGTTAGTTGCCATCTATGCAGAGTCAGAAAGCTCTAAGATTTCATTAAAATATCTTAATTTGTGTTCCAAGGAAGAACAAAGGTTTTTAGGGTTTGGAACGAGGGTGAGTAATCTTTTATACTGTAACAGTCTTTTATACTGTTAGAGAAACTAATGTCTAGAACTCTAGATCAAATTTTACTATTGTGAGGACGAGCTGGGCTTTAAAAAAAATAGTAGCAAATGAAGTACAATAAAAGACACCAATGTCTAATACAAATCATTACTAATAACAAATGACAATAAACAACAAAGTATAACTTTTTACCATTGTCAGCTTGCCGCATACAGTATTCAGCTACTGAAATAAACAGCTGGCAGATCTATGTTGACCTAACATCAGCCATAAACCAAACAACAAATGCTGCTGCTTTAAATCAGCAAGGCAGAAACACACAGCGGCCTACAACAGAATAACACAGCACTGCCTACTTCAAACTCACAATAAACAAAGGGTCTAGAGCATTCACATTATCACAACAGCTCATTGAGCCACAGGGCCCACCGTACACGGAGGAATGAGCTGTCATGTCCAAGCACGACTGCTTTACATTTCTGAAGACTGAACTCGGGTGAAATGTGGGGGAAAGAAAAAAAAAGAAAAAAAAAAAAAAGACAGGAAGCCAAATTCCACTCCAATGCTCAGTGCTCAAGTTCATTTCTAAATCACATGAATTACAAAGTCTGAAGAGGAAGGATGTACAAGAAAATGCTAACCAGACACTAATAACTTACAGTGTGATTTATACATACAGGAAAACCTTCAATCGATCCATTTCAATCTGAGCCTGAAAAGATATTTGCTTACAGTACTTGTAACCCTGCCAAGAGTTGGACCCCATAGAGCCACAATAAAAGTGTTATTCCACAACCTCATATGTGGCTGTGGGCTCTAGAGTGCACTGACCTCTAGAACAGAAACAAAAGCCCTAAATATACTGTTGTTCAGCCTACGAAGCCATTCTAGCAACCGCTGGGAGCTTTCCAGTAACCGGCCTTGACCAGCAGGAGAAACAGCTAGAAACTATGCAGTAACCACCTGGATTCCTCCAGAAAGAGCGTTAAATGACAAACAGAAAAGAACTGCAACTGCTCCGTATGTACACTTGGCACATGTGCGGTATTCTATTTACAATCCAGCACTTGACCTGATTTGTTTGAACAAAAACAGCCCACAACGACTGAATACCAAAGATCCGGGGTGGATTCTCAAGGCATATGAGGAAACGAAAGATTTAACGACAGGTTAAACGCATTTAGCCACTCAACGCACTTATGGCTAAAACGGGATCAGCGCGACAATGAGGAGTCGAGCAACTTATTGGTTTAAAAATAGCCGTAATGCAATTGAGCAAAGCCCGTGTGAGCTTTTAAACGCAATGCATTGTCAACGACTGCAGAGCAGAAACAGCTCTGCACACTGAAATGGTGCTCTTAAGTCATTTTTACCACCATTCGTAGCCAAATATTAAATTAACTCTCCGTACAAGAGGTACAAGCTTTTCCATGAATAATTCCAGGCAGGATGTACCATGCGAAAATGCATGTTTCTCAGGCAGAGACATATTAACGGTGATTAAAATAAAGGCAGGACATCAAGCCAGTGCTCACGTCCGAAGCACTTAATCTGATTCCCGTGGCGAATAAAATGGCAGAGTGAGTCACGCCCTATAAATCAAAAGCATTCGAGATGGTGCATGAAACGTTTCATCTCTCAGGAGCACGTGAGACGTCTTATTCAAGGGCAAATGTGTTCATTCCTGATCCTTATGGGTCTTATGTGACTGTACACATATACAGCAGTGTTAACTAAAACTATAAATAAAAATCTTTTTCAGCAATTGAAATAAGACTGAAATAAAATAAAATATAATATTACAAGAAAAAGAAAATTAAATTAGAAATGGCACCTTGGTTATTAACTGAAATAAATAAGCTTACATACAAACATTTGTGGAACTAAAAATAAAAATTAAAGCAATTAAAGCTGTATAGTAACATTAAAAATCAGAAACTAATAAAATAATGACAAAAGTACATTTAAAAAAGTACAAATCAAATTAAAATAAACTAAGAAAATATTTAAAATTAATAAGTACTATAATATATAAAAAATTATAAAATAACTAATACCAAGGGTCCAACAATAATATTTATTTACTGTGTATTACTTTAATTATACATATTTTATATCAAAAATAATTTAAAAGTGGAACAAAACCTGACCTTTTCCAGAGTTCACATGGTCATGAATGTATTTATATTTTATTAGTGACTTGGAAATAGTGCAGAATCTGAAATATTTCTTATAATTTTCAAAATCATAAAACTGTTTATTCATAAAATGTTTAAACCCTGCTTTAGATTAGGTTTCATTTCCTCACAAGACTCATCTCTCATGCTGATTTATCCCAATGTGACTAAAATGACCATCTGTGACCATGGACCACAAAACTAGTCATAAGGATCAATGTTTTTAAAATCATATTTATATATCTACTGAAAGCTGAATAAATAAGTTTTCCATTGATGTATCGTTTGTTAGAACAGGACATTTGGCTGAAATACAACTATTTGAAAATCTGGAATCTGAGGGTGCAAAAAAAAAAAAAAAATTTGAAAATCACCTTTAAAGTTGTCCAAATGAAGTTCTTTGCAATGCATATTACTAATCTTACTAATACTAATATTACTACTATCCTAATGATTTTTGGCATAAAAAAAAAAAAAAAAAAAAAAAAAAAAAAAAAATCGATCATTTTGACCCATACAATGTATTGTTGGNGAAGTTCTTTGCAATGCATATTACTAATCTTACTAATACTAATATTACTACTATCCTAATGATTTTTGGCATAAAAAAAAAAAAAAAAAAAAAAAAAATCGATCATTTTGACCCATACAATGTATTGTTGGCTCTTGCTACAAATATACCCATGCTATTTAAGACCGGTTTTGTGGTCCAGTGTCACATTTACTTTAACGGCAAAACACGTGACAGATTTTCCTAGAATCATAAAGAAGGAGATGCTTGTCTACTCCAAGAGAAGGTTTACAAAAAACAAAAACTGGCTTATCCGTCCCACCATTGCCAATATTCCCGGAAGCATTTAAAGAATGACTGTCTTGTTTGACACTGTGTTATACATATGCCACAGCACTTGTGTTTACCCAACCATCCTCAAGCGACACTAAGAGCAGAATAAACACTCGTGTTTACCTGCAGACGAAGCGGAGAGATCTTCACGCTGTATCTCAGGGGGGTTTCTGAAGACGTTGAGCTTGGTAAAACACTGAGAGAAAACTGCAGCTTGTTTCCAACCACCTGACACAGGACATTCTGCAAAAAGAATACAACTATGACTAAAACTAGTTACTTTAAATATCCTCTGGCTTTAATAGTCATAGAATAGCTAACAATTTTTCTGAATCATCAAAAAGGGTGCATGTCAAAACAAGAAGTCCAAACCTAAATACAGTTTACGTAAGCCAGCGGGAAGAGATAAATAAATAGTTTACTCATATAGGTTAGTGTGTATAAACGTTCAAAGCGTGACCTTACCTTTTGACCGGGTGTTTTTGTAAAGCTTGAAATCTGGTCCACGTCCAGTTCGGATGACTGAACACCATCTTCTTCAAAAGTCAGCTGAATCCCACTCTAATAAGAGGTACAAAATACCAATGGAACACAATAAGCAAAAAAGATGTCATATTAAAGATGAAGAATATATGTAGAGATGCCCACCTGTGATCTTCTAGCTTCTTCATTGAGGCTCCTGAACCACGCTCTTCTCCACTGACTCTTCCAGCTTTTCAGAGACAGCACCCAGCATAAAATCCCATCGGCTTCCTCTGAATCCACATGACTGAGAGGTGTTTTCCCAACAGGAGGTTCGTTGGAAAAATACAGCACCAAGTATATAATCAAAGTGACAACAGAGGCCAGAAAGAGAGTGACCATGCAGAGCCACTGCCAGTCACCCACCCAGGAGAAAACACCCTCCATAGACGACATGATCACCAAGCCATTTACTTTAAACCCTTACCATGTTTACCATCAGATCTACTCCTCTCCCTTCCGCATCCTAACACAATAACGACACTTTCCTTCCTAGTACTGACTAATAAAACTCCTTCACAAACAGCAAAAATGAAAGCTGACAGAGGGTGGGTGGAAACACGCGAACGGTGGACTGAGGCTCGTAAATCTCACTTCAACCAGGACGACAGCAACAGATAAAGCTGTTTTAATAGAAAATATACTGTGGAAAATATTAGAGCATCTGCACAACTACTTACAGACTAAGTAACATCTTTAACACACGCCAGTTCACAGTAATCCGCCCGTGAATGAATCTGCGAGATTGTAACCGGATAAATCGTTCCTTATCGGACACAAACAGCTTGAAGGTTTTTAAAAAAATCGGCGATTTAAAAAATGTATATACTTGATATCATAAATTAAAGACTTATGTTAGACAGTTGTTGGCTATTTCAAGACAACTCTAAAAAATAAAGCATTAGATCCGGAGCATCTGAGGTGAAAAAAGTTCCTGAAAATCCCCCGGCGTTGATGAGCCACGTTACCATCACATTAGCCGAGCATTATCCCACAGAAAACAAAAAAAGAGTTTAAAAAGTGACATTAAGTGGAGTTCTCATCTTCCCTAACGGGTTTGTTCGTCCTCCTGGGCGTGTATGATGAAGAGAGGCAGAAAGACAGCGGACGTGTGTGTCACACACACCGCTGATTTCGAGGATTATTAGCTTTGCATTGAGGTTCGGCAGTCCTAAAGCACCGTCACCAGACTAGACAAAATAAAAGTCCCTACTGCAGTTTCCAAAATAACACAAATCGACGAATTAATATAAAACAAATGAATTAATAAAAATAAACAGTACATAGCAATATGTAGACAAAATCAATAAATAAAATACTATTTGCTCTATATTATTAGTATTATTATTACAGGGAATTTATTCTTGCAGAAAAAAGACAAATCTTGTGACATCTCTTCACAAACGATGGTTTAAACAATGGGCGTTTCTTTGTTTATACAGCAATTTCTGCAACGTTTGAATATGAAAATGTGCGACTTGTGTGTGCGTGTGTGAATTGCTGGCTAAAACAATGGGAGTGTTTACAAACGTTTTTCTTAAAGTAGCACATTTACAACCGTTCATTTCAATTCATTATTTTTTAGAATGCAAAAAAAATCCATTTATCCATTTCTAACAGACAAACTGTAAATGTTCTGTTTTGTCGATTAATATTTAATAAGCACCAGCAATCGTTAGACAACTTACACAAACCGATTTTAAAAAACAAAACGACTATCTCACACAAACTACACTACCAGTCAAAACTTTTTAAGGAATTTTGAAAGAATTCTCTTCTGCTCACCAAGCCTGCATTTATTTAATCCAAATACAGCAAAAGCATTAATATTGTGAAACATTTTTACTAAAAGAACTGCATTATATTGGAATATATTTTAAAAGCTATTATTCTAGTCATCAGTGTCACGTGATCCTTCAGGAATTATTATCAATATTTAAAACAGCTGAGTAATTTTTGTTCTGGATTCTTTGATGAATAGAAAGATCCAAAGATCAGCATTTATCTGAGATAAAAATCTTTTGTAACATTAAACACTATACCATTCAAAAGCTTGCAGTCAGTATAATAAATACAAATTAATCTTTTTATTTATTAAGTATGCTTTAAATAATCAAGTGATGATAAAGACATTTGTTACAAATGATTTTTTATTTCAGATAAATGCTGTTCTTCTGAACTTTCTATTTATCAAATAAAATCTACTCAGTTGTTTCAACATAATAATGATAATTAATGTTTTTTTGAGCAGCAAATCATAATATTAGAATGATTTCTGAAGGATCATATGACTGTAGTAATGATGCTAAAAATATATTCATATAGAAAACAGTTATTTTAAATAATAAAAATATTTTATTGTTTTTGCTGTACTTTGAGTTAAAATAAATGCAGGTTTGGTGAGCAGAAGAGACTTCTTGGGAAAAAAAAAAACGTTTTAGCTTTGCAGTAGACCTGCACGAAAATGATTCACTGTTTCGAAGCCCTCGAAACACCACACGCTTGTGACGCCTGATGGTCACAAGAACTTAGGCTAAAACATGCATTAAAACAGCTTTTACTAGCTCACTGCAAAAGTTTTATTTAAAGTATAATACATGAAATACAATAAAAATAAAAAAGAACTTTTAAATAATAAGTATATGTGTTTTTTAAGAATATTTGATATATTCATATCTGCTTAGACGACATCATGCTTGTTTTCTTTATTTTCTTTATTTTATAAATTAAAGCACCGTTAACGTTAGACCATTTATAGTTCCGAATGATGTATCACTCTTACTTTTATGAGCAAAAAAAGACGGAATATTGTCAATGGTTTCCACTAAAAAATGCCAGTGATTGCGCTGGCGCCTCCATGTCCTGCAAAGCGCGCCTCAGCTTCCGCTCTCCGCACAAATGATTGGAGATGCGCCTAATAGCACACATTTATAGGTTTAAAGATTATAACATTTTATACTTTAGTTTTATACTTTAACTGTTTTAAATCTATTGATTTTATTTTAGGCAAGTCGTGATGATTTGAGAAGGCAAAATTGATCAAACAGACTATGATCAGTCC
>JAHKKF010525760.1:4378-18205 GCA_019740295.1 Labeo calbasu
CACAACCATTGAGAATTTTTAACCAAAGTATATTATAAACTTTTCATTAAGACCCTAAAGAATCATATCAACTTGTGGAAAATGGGCATCCGATGACCTCTTTAAAAACTCCATCTCATTTTCTCCTCCATCTTCGAAATCGTCCGACATTGTGTTTTACTTTTTTTTGTAAAGAACGTTTGATTTTCTTTGCATGTTTGCTTTGTAAACGCTGGGTTGGTACTTCTGCCTACATCACATGACCTTTCCAAGTGATTACGTAATGCTCGAGGTCAATTTAGTGCAAAGATGAGCATTTGTGGTTAAAAAGTATATACATTTTTTTTTTTTTATAAAATGACAGATTGTTTCACTAGATAAGACCCTTATTCCTCGGCTAGGATCATGTAGAGCTTTTTGAAGCTGCACTGAAACTGCAGTTTGGACCTTTAACCAGTCCCGCTGGTCACAATTAAAGTCCACTATATTTAGAAAAGTCCTGGAATGTTTTTCCACAATAACCTTAATTTCGTTTGACTGAAGAAAGAAAGACATGAGCATCTTGGATGACATGGGGGTGAGTAAATTAAGAGGAATTTTTTATTCTGGAAGTGAACTTCTCCTTTAAGAAAAGGAAGGAAATTTTAACTTGTATTGAAAACTGACACGTTTATCTTTGTTCATTTCATTAGGAAGCAATCCATGTTATCGGAAAGATCTATCACACAGAGTTTGCATCTGGTTTAGTTGGTCACATGAATTTGCAGTTTGAAAGTTTCTACTGTGTGGTGTTTCATTGCCAATAGACAGTTGACCACTTTTGCTGAAATTTCCCTAACGTTCCTCCTCTCTGCAGTGGTAGGGTCTTTGTGACTTGAGGTGTGGGAGCGAGTGTGCTCCCTGTTTCCCCCCGGTGCTCCCCTGCCCCCCGCCCTCCTGGACGGCCCCGAAATGACCACAGGGGAGTGTTGCCACCTCCCAGGCTCCCTGTGCGACTGCACTGGCAACGCTGCCCTGTCCAAAACCGTGGAGGAGGCTGACAACCGCCGGGCCCAGTACGTCACCCAGGTCACGGCCAAGGATGGACGTCTACTATCTACTGTTATCAAAGCCCTGGGCACCCAGAGGTAGACAAATCTATATAATATTTTTAGTTTTAAACAATATAAAACTGTCAAATGTTAATTATTTTACCAAAATAAGAGGGATCATACAAAATGCATGTTATTTTTTTTTTTTATTTAGTACTGACCTGAATAAGACATTTCACATAAAAGACATTTATATATATATATATATATANCCAAAATAAGAGGGATCATACAAAATGCATGTTATTTTTTTTTTTTATTTAGTACTGACCTGAATAAGACATTTCACATAAAAGACATTTATTTATATATATATATATATATATATATATATATATATAGTCCACAAGAGAAAATAATACTTGAATTTATAAAAATGACCCCGTTCAAAAGTTTACGTACACTTGATTCTTAATACTGTGTTGTTACCTGAATGATCCACAGCTGTGTGATCTTTTTTTGTTTAGTGATAGTTGTTCATGTGTCCCTAGTTTGTCTTGAACAGAACAGTCCGCTGTTCTTTAGAAAAATCCTTCAGTTCCCACAAATTCTTTGGTTTTTCAGCATTTTTTTGTGTTTGAACCGTTTCCAACAGTGACTGTATGATTTTGAGATCAATTTTTTTAAACTGAGGGACTCATATGCAACTATTACAGAAGGTTCAAAGGCTCACTGATGCTCCAGAAGGAAAAAAAAAACATGCGTTAAGAACCAGGGGATGAAAACTTTTTGAATTTGAAGATCAGGGAAAATTGAACTTATTTTGTCTTCTGGGTGACATGTAAGTATCGTCTGTAGCTTCTGAAGGGCAGTACTAAATAAAAATGCGATATTTAGCAAAAATAAGAAAAATGTACATTCTGTTCAAAAGTTTTCACCCTCCCAGTTCTTAATGCATAATTTTTCCTTCCAAAGTATCAGTAAGAGTTTGAACCTTCTGTAATAGTTGCATGTGAGTCCCTCAGTTGTCCTCAGTGTGACAAGATGGATCTCAAAATTATACAGTCATTGTTGGAAAGGGTTCAAATACACACAAAGAATTTGTGGGGACCTGAAGGATTTTTCTGAAGAACAGCGAACAGTTTCTTATTTTGGTAAAACTAACATTTTGCAGATTCTGCAAGGTGTATGTAAACTTTTGACCTCAACTGTGTATTGCAGTGGCCTAAAGGCTAAGCTGTTAACTCCTCTTTCTGTTAGCGATCGGCCGATTTGTCGGATCTGCCACGAGGGTCAAGATGTGTGCAACAGCGAGGGGCTTCTCTCCCCGTGCGACTGCACCGGCACTTTGGGCACGGTCCACAAGAGCTGCCTGGAGAAATGGCTGTCCTCTTCTAACACCAGCTACTGTGAGCTGTGCCACACTGAGTTTACCATTGAGCGCCGACCCCGACCCCTCACAGAGGTAACAAAGGTTAATGCCTTTAGCCTTGTCTGCATGGCTTGGCCGAACTTTGCATTTGTACATTTACTTGCGTGTGCGCTTGCATGGCATAATTTATTATATATGGGTCAAAGACAAGACATCCTCATCAGATTAAAGGAATAGTTTATACATCACATGATTTACACATAACATGTTATTACTGATGTTGGGTAAATTGTCTTAAGTGTACATGATCACTAAACCTCAAATCATTTTTCAATAGTGGCTCAGGGACCCAGGCCCCCGGAATGAGAAGCGCACCCTCTTCTGTGACATGGTGTGCTTTCTGTTTATAACGCCCCTGGCGGCCATCTCAGGCTGGCTGTGTCTACGGGGTGCACAGGACCACCTGCACTTCAACAGTCGCCTGGAGGCAGTCGGCCTCATCGCTCTGACCATCGCACTCTTCACCATCTACGTCCTCTGGACACTGGTAGTGTATTACACCCAATTAAATGCAGATTTACATTTTTATTCTAAAATAGAATGCTTAAAATGATAGTTCACCCCAAAATTCTGCCATTAATTACTCTCAGCTCTCGGATTTCATCAAAAATATCTTAATTTGTGTTTTGAAGATGGACGAAGGTCTTGCGGGTTTGGAACAATATGAGGGCGAGTTTGGGTGAACTATCCCTTTAAATTATTTTGGGAGAATCACACAAAGATGTCAGAACATGTCTGGGTCATTTTTCACCCCAAAAATTGATAGGAAGAAAAAGAAATAATGCTTTCTGTTAACTGTCTAAAATGTTTAAAAAAAAAAAGCAAAGAAATCTTGTTTTACTGCAATGCCAAAAATATCTCATTACCGTAACTCAAACTCATCCTCATTACTGTAATACAAAGAAATCTTGTTTTCATTACTGCAATGAAGAAATATCTTGTTCTCTTCTCCATAATGCAAAAAAATCTTGTTCTCATTATTAATGCAATGTTTTTGTTTTTTTTTTTGCTTCTATCCACTACTATACAGTGTGAATTTTCCTCCTTTATGCAGTGGTTAAAACAATATTGTAAAAAAAATCCTGTTCTCAATAACATAATGCAAAGAATCTTTCTCATTACTGCAGTGTAAAAAAATGTAGTTCTCATTAACGTAATGCAAAAAAAAATTCTCATGAACATAATTTAAAAAATGGCGTTCTTGGCGTTGTAAATCAAAAGCCGCTTTTCCACTGACGGGCCGAACCGTTCTCTTTGCCTAACCGTTCCATTCCGTGCCGATCCGGGCCAGTCAGCACGGATACAGTTTCATTTTCAACTGTGGTGCTGACAACAGAACTCTTTGGAATGTAAACACAAATGCGTCAGTGGTTGCCTTGGTAACACAATTGTAATGTAAACAGTGATATGGATGATGATAAAATATTTCTGTTTTTGGGACTTTTTTTTTTTATCTGATATTTACTAATAACAGAAAAAAGGAGACAATTCTTGGTGCAAAAAATAAAATAAACAGAAGGCGTCGACAGGTATAACTTTACCAACAAATGCTGAGGGGATATGCATGCCGACGGAGAAGGTAAAATTCCTTTTTAAAAAAATACCACATTTATTGACAGTATTAATGCATGAGCTATGAACGCAGCGTAGCTGTTGGCTGTTTGATGAAATAGCGCACTTCCGTTTAGCACACACATTCTGTCAGCACAGTTTAGCACGGTTGTCTAACCGAGCCGAGAATTCCGGGCCGAGAACGGTTTGTAATCATGCCGTGCCGTACCAGGCTACCAGGAAACACAACTGGAACCGTACCTGACCGTTCTAAGAACCGTTCGGCCCGATAGTGGAAAAGCGGCTAAAGAAATCTAATTTTAATTATCAAATTGCAAAACAATATTACACTCATTACCATTGATTCAATCAAAAAAACTGATTCTTATGGAAGCCCGTTTCCGCCACTGAATGGAAAAAAAAAAAAAAAGGTAATTGTGACTTTTTATCTCGCAATTCTGACTTTATTTCTCAGAATTGTGAGATGACTCATATTTGCAAGTTATAAAGAGTTACACAAACTTGTAATTATTACTTTTTTCGATTTGACATTGCAAGTTTATATCTTGCATTTATGACTTGTGAGTTTATATCTCGCAATTCTGACTTTTTTCTCAGATTTGTGAGATAATAACTCGCAATTGCGAGTTATAAAGTCAGTAATACACAACCTCGCAATTCTGGCTTTTTCTCCGAATTGTGAGATAACTCGCAATTTTGAGTTATAAAGTCAGAATTGCAAGACATAAACTCGGAATTGAGAGTTGCAATTCTGACTTTTTTAAATTGTGAGATATAAACTCAGAATTGCGAGTTATGTAGTCAGAATTGTGAGATATAAACTTGCAATTGCTAGTTATAAAGTCAGAATTACACAAACTCGCAGTTCTGACTTTTTTTTTCGATTTGACATTGCAAGTTTGTATCTCGCAATTTTGACCTCACAAATGTGAGTTTATATCTCGCAATTCTGATTTTTTTTTTTCTCAGAGTTGTGAGAAAAACTTGCAATTGTGAGTTATAAATTAAGAATCGCAAGATATAAATTCGGAATAGAGAGTTAAAATCAGAATTACACTACCTTGCAATTCTGACTTTTTTCATGCAACTGTGAGTTTATATTTAAATTGTGAAATAAACTCGGAATTGCGAGTTATGTAGTCAGAATTGTGAGATATAAACTCACAAATGTGAGTTATAAAGTCAGAATTGCACAAACTTGCAAATTTGACCTTTTCTCACAAATGCGAGTTTGTATCTCGCAATTCTGTTTTTTTTTTTCTTAGAATTGTGAGATATAAACTCGCAATTGTGAGTTATAAAGTCCAGTTTTAAGGGGGAAAAATTAATTAATAACTTGCAATTGTGTGTTATGAAGTCAGAATTGCGATTCTGAGGAAAAAAAGTCACAAGTGCGAGATATAAACTCCCAATTGCAAGAAAAAAAGCCAGAATTGTGAGACAGGCTTCCATAGATTCTCATTACCATAATGCACAAAAAACCTTTCTTACTGGTGTATTTTATAAAAAATGTAAACTTTTTACTATTTAACATTGTAATATTTATTGTAACACCTTTAACTCATGCTGATTTTAATTTTAAAAAATAAAATAAAATCTTTGTGTCGAGACAGAATGATTCTCATTATATTCTGGTAATGACAGTTGGAGAGCAGAGGGAATGTTCCTATAATTTATTATTTCATACTTTCTCTTCTCATTTTGGCATGAAATGTCACCCAGACATATTTCTCATAAAAATTCACTTGGTCCTTTAACCAAAAGTGTAAAAAATTGTCTTTGTTTTGCAGGTCTCATTCCGCTACCACTGTCAGTTGTACTCGGAGTGGAGACGAACCAATCAGAAAGTCCGCTTGCTCATTCCTGACACCAAGGGTGCACACTCTACCCAGCATTCCTTGCTTTCCACAAAGCTGCTGAAAAAGACAGCAGACGAGACCATAGTATGAGAGACGTGGTGCGGGGGAACGGGGCCCGATCGCGGTGGTATTAGCGTGCTACAGGTTCTTGACGCAGCGTCGTCAACTAGAGCCGCGGCATTTTGGATGCATTCTTTTCTATTTAATCCTTTTTATCTAAATATGTGAGCACTTCATTTATTTTATTTTGTTTTTTTCACCAGTCTCTTTTTTTGAGCCTTTATATAAGTGTGTTGTTTTTATTTATTTGGGGCTTGAACAGCCAGGCTGAGGCCCCGTACTGTTCAGTATGCATTGTATTTGAAACAATCGGAAATCTAACTTATGTGTATAGACGATTCCTTTGAGCACAGCGGCGAGGGATTATGACTCAAGTACATACGGCTGCTGAAGCTTAAAACCAAACCTTTCTTTCGTTTTCGATGTATCGTTTTTCTACTCATCTACCTTCAAGTACTTTCCATCTTAACCCGACGGAGTCGCGCCTAAGCGAACTTAGTCCTCGTGGCTCCTATACGATTTAGTCAAGATATAAATGTATAAATATTTACACACTAAGTGAACAAGTAAGCTCTAAGCTTCGATCGACATGGGTATTACAGGGCCGTTTGCCCGGGCAATGAATGTGGAGGCTGATGTATATCTGCGGATGCTCAAGCTCATCCGAGAAATGAAGGCGGTTGGCGAAAAAACAAAAAAAAACGAGAGAGTGCAATAACACGCCGCCATTGGCATGATTCTGCCGTGGACACACGCAGGTTTTCATGCATGCCTATTTCGCAAATCTCATCAAATTGGTGACAGTTCGTGAATTTTGCGTACAGATCAAAGGCTGTTTTTTCCAAACCGAATGGTCTCCGAACAATGTAAAACAGCATGCGGTGGTTCAAAAGTCGTAGCACTTTCTGACAACGTAGCCTAGTTGTGAGCTGAACAAATGTAGATACATGTACGCTTTCGGGATGCAAATATGTGGCAACTTTCTATGTTGTTGTTGAGTCGTGGTAAGTGCAGATGCAAACAGACCTCTACAGTTCATTGTTCTGAATCATTTTTTTTTTGGTGAGTGTTTGAAGACGAATGTGTATGTGTGTTTACAGTATGCATTTTGTAAGCTCTGGCTCTTTGTGCTGTTTAGTTGGCATCAAATGGCCGAGGTTGAGGATGGCATACTTGGGATTTTGTAGCAGTTTACTTTGTGGAAGATGCAGGTCAAGCCGCAGAGGAAGAAGTAATTGTAAAGCTAAACATCATTGCCAGACCAGTAATGAAACTGTCGTCCATGAATGACACTACAGTATTTAAGCAAGTTTTTTTTTTTTTTGCTGTGTGTCATATTGGTGCAAGAAGAATCTGCAGAACACCAATCATTAGATCTTTTCGTTCCCTACATTGACGTACCGTCTGAAAGTGTGGGAACGGTTCTTTGGCATATGCAGTATTGTAATAATTGCACATTTGCCACTCAATGTGGACCTTTTTGCGCCTTATGCACTTGCTGTGGAAAATCTAGCGATTTGCGCAAACCTTTGGCGGTAAAGTTCATTGAGGGAATCGTTCACCTGACAATGAAAATGTTATTTAATCACCCTAATGTCACTCCAACCTCGACTGCTGTTTTTTTAATCATAGAACAATTTCAAATTCAATAATGATTGATTTGCCAAACCTAGACAGTGTTTTCATTTTTGGCTGAACTGTCTCTTTAAATTCTGGCTTCGTATGACTTCAGTTGGAATATAGTGTACAAGCCGTATTGACCTCATGGCCTTTTTTAAAAAAAAAAAAAAAAAAAACTTTTTAGAAAAGATCTTTGTGTAAAATCAGAAGTCCATGGAAACTTGGTTCCACCACTTAATTAAAAAATTGCATAAAAATGTTTAAAAAATGTATATCTCACAATTCTATTTTTTAACAATACCAGCAAGTACTCAATACAGTATTACTCTTTTCAGTTCACTTTCAGATTATTTTGACTTCTGCACTTCACAAATGCTGCTGGTATTGTTCAAAAACACAGCTTGTTCATTTTGTGAACCATCCAGCACTACCTCACAATTCTGGCTTTTATCTCACAATTCTGAGAAATTCAAATATTCTGTGGCAGAAAATAAACAGAATTGCAACATTCTAAACTCAGAATGCTGAGATTAAAAAATAAAAATCAATCAGAAGTTAATGGAAGCTTGATTCCGCCACTAGGCCTGTCACATGATTAATTGCGATTAATCGCATGGAAAATAAAAGTTTGTGTTTACGCAATACATGTGTGCATGTACTGTGTATATTATGTATTATAAATACACACATACATATATGTAATTTGAAAATATTTATATGTATATCTATTTATATTTACATATGATTTGTTATATGTACATATAAATATTTTGTAGTGCTGTCAAATGATTAATCACGATTAATCGCATCCAAAATAAAAGTTTTTTCTTATGTGTGTGTACTGTGTATAATATGTATACATAAATATACACACACATACATATATGTAACTTAAAAATATTTATATTTACATATAATTTATATGTACATAGAAATATTTTGCAGTGATGTCACTGCAAAAATGCGATTAATCACGATTAATCGCTTTCAAAATAAGTTTTTGTTTACATATGTGTGTGTACTGTGTATATTTATTATGCATACATAAATACACACATGCATTTATATTTTTGAGAAAAATGTTGCTTATATATATATATATATATATATATATATATATATATATATATGCAAATATATGTAAATATTATCAAAATATATACTGTGTGTGTGTATTTATATGTACATAATTATGTAAACACAAACTTTTATTTTGCATACAATTAATCGCTTGACAGCCCTACCCCTGAATTAAATAAAAAACCTCACAATTCAATTTTTTGAACAATACCAGCTGTACATAATAAACAGTATTAGATTTTTCCAAAAAAGCAGAATTGCAAGATTCTAAACTTAGAATTCTGAGGGGAAAAAAATTCCGATTGTGAGATATAAACTAAGAATTCTGAGAAAAGTCAAAATTGTGAGATATAAAAGAATTAGGAGAGAAAAAGTTGCAATTACTTTTTTTTTTTTAATCGCGTAATGGAAAAAAGCATTTATCAAAAAACCCCTGCTAAAAAACAGCTTGTGAATTTGGAATAACATGAGGGTGAGTAAATAATGACCGAATTTACATTTTGGCTGAACTGTTCTTTTAAGGCTAATAAAATGAGCTACCTAAGACATGTAGGTCCATGAATTCTTTTCTTGTAAATTCTGATGCTCAATTGTAAATGTGTAGATAACCTGATGTCTCTGTTATTAAGAAGTGTTGTGTGCTGTAGGTCCAGGGTTCAGTACGTGTGTGTGTGTGTGTGTGGAGCAGACAGGCCCATGAATGTCTGGATTATTTGCTGACCACTTTTTTTTAAAGGACGCAGCTGATCGGCCTGCCCTTAGACACTTGTAGTTCACACGGCAGAACCGAAAGTTGCTTCTGCAGTTGGTAATTCAAAGATGCAAAAAGATTTTCCCTCAAAATTCATCCCACCACCCGTCTCCCGTGAGCTAACATTGCATCGGAAGATGGGAGAGAAAATTTTTTCCTCTCTAAATGGATTATTTTAAGGGGGGAAAAAGTTCAATGTGCAATAGATACACAAAATATGATGGCATTATTTGTTAACGATAATTATTTTGGTATTTTTAAAGAGTTTTAAGAATAATCCATCATCATAATCATCATCTTTCCCATCGCTCAGTGTTTTTTCCGATGGAAGTTGCTCTTTTGTGCTGATTTGAACCATTATTTCAAACCACTAGTGGTGTCGGATCACCAACGACAGGCAACTTTACAAGCTTAATGCTAACTTGAGGAATGCTGTCTCGTTGTTGTGCTTCCACCTGCTTAAATTCACTTTTTGGGCCATTCCTTGGTTATTTTGCAATGTAGGGTAATACATTGAGAGTGCAATTTCAAAAATATTACAATGCAATTCTTACCTATAACCTTAACAATACATGTATGATATATACATAGATGTAGATGTTGCATATGAAGGACTTATTAGGAGATGGACAATGTTGAACTCATAATTTTATTGTTTATTTCGTGTTTTACCTTGCAGTGGATGCCAATGAGCTGGCCACAATATGCAACCCTGCAAGAGCAGTTCAGCAGCTCAAATGATGATGTTAATAAAACCGAACCTATCTGTTCCTCCAGTGCATGCTTTCTTATTTCAATGGCACTTTCATTAATTTATA
Source organism: Labeo calbasu (assembly GCA_019740295.1). Lineage (NCBI taxonomy): Eukaryota > Metazoa > Chordata > Actinopteri > Cypriniformes > Cyprinidae > Labeo > Labeo calbasu. The sequence continues at coordinate 14,581 of JAHKKF010525760.1, forward strand.
GCGGAATATATCCGTTGCAAATTTCTGAAGGTTTTTTTTCTTTCATTGCGGTTTCAGAAAGGAGGCATTTACTTAATTGTACACACGTTCACGCAGTTTGTCGATTCAGTTGAAATATCTATAATTTTGCCAGTGTGTGTTTTAATGTATTCATACTGTATGTATCATTTCGCTTCTGTTTTGTTTTCGTTTACTCATCGAGCACAGGATTTTTATCACTCTGAACTTTTGAAATACTACAATGTTTATGTTGTGCAGTGGCTAAGAGAAAGATGTCTGTAATGTCCTCACCAAAATATGTTGGTGCTTGAAATCAGCCAAGAAAAGTGTGCAAAGCAAATTAAAAACGATGCTCTGGATCTGGTAACTGTGCTGTTGTTCTTTCGAGAGATTTCGGAGAGGTTGCACAATTTAACGATAGATATATTAAAATATAAACCAACAATTCTGAGGAGTCAGAAAATTGTGGGATGTGAACTTGACATTGCGAAAAACGGAAAAAGTCTGATTTATTTTCTTTTTTTCCTCAGAATTTTGAGAAAAAGTCTGAATTGTGAGGTAAAAAGTCACAATTACCATTAGTAGTCATGAAATGTTCCACCAGCGTGTAATTTCCACTACATATTAAAATATAAAGTGTGTTTAATAGCATTCTGAGATCAATTTCTAACATTTTTAGAAACACACGGCAACCCTTTTCATGCTTACGGTTAATTTCATAATTAGAATTATAATTGTGTGTTTTCTATTCGAAGTTAAATACAAGGAAATATTTTCTACAGGTTTTGTGTACACTACCAGACAAACGTTTTTGAACATTAAGATTTATATTGCTTTTTAAAAGAAGTCTCTTTTGCTCACCAAGCCTGCATTCATTTGATCCAAAATACAGCAAAATCAGTAATGTTGTGAAATATTTTTACTGTTTAAAATAATTGCTTTCTGTTTGAATATATTTTAAAATGTAATTTATTCCTGTGATTTCAAAATTGATTTTTCAGCATCATTACTCCAGTCTTTAGTGTCACATGATCCTTCAGAAATCATTCTAATATGCTGATTTGCTGTTAAAGAAACATTTATTACTATTATTATTAACGGTATTTAAAACAGTTCAGTATATTTTTTCAGGATACTTTTAGGAATATAAAGATCCAAAGATCAGCATTTATCTGAAATGCTGAAAAAGTTTTTGTAACATTATACACTATACAATTCAAAAGCACATACACTATACATTTGTTTGAAAAAAAAACAACAACAAAAAATTCTACTCAGCTGTTTTCAACATAATAATAATAAATTATTTTTGAGCAGCAAATCAGAATATTATGATTTCTGAAGGATCATGTGACTTGAGTAATGATGCTAAAAATTCAGCTTTGAAATCACAGGAATAAATTACATTTTAAAATATATTCAAATAGAAAACAGTTATTTTAAATAGTAAAAATATTTCAAAATTGTACTGTTTTGCTGTACTTTGGATCAAATAAATGCTTGGTGAGCAGAAGAGACTTCTTTAAAAAACGTTAAAAATCATACTGTTCAAAAACTTTTGACTGCTAGTGTAATTTGACAAAATAACATCTTAAATGGAAAAATAATCTGTTTATAAGTCTTTTTATAAGTTTTAAATAGTAAAAATATGTAAAAAATTTGACTGTTTTTGCTGTACTTTGGATCAAATAAACGCTTGGTGAGCAGAAGACTTCTTTAAAAAACGTTAAAAATAATTTGTTTAACGTTTAAAAATCATAACGTTTAAAAATCAATCTGTTTATAAGTCTTACTTACTTTTTTTGTTTTCCTCACACACATTTCACCTCAGACTTTTCATGACACCGTCGTCTTTTTGATAAACAAATAGCCTATCATAATAATGAAAATACATTATTAGATGTAAAAATGGTTCAGTGTAGCAGGGGACAGACATATTTTCTAAAACAAATGTTTGATTGTTTTATGATTATTTGGCTCTTTGTTTAGAATGTAAACTTTCGTAGACCTTTAGAAAACAGAAGCTGAAGGTTGAAATCTGTTAGGTTTATAAAAATCAACATATTAATGTCAATGTCAACATGTGACAGTTGTAACAACAACTACGGTGAATCTCTTGATATCTTATGTTAATCGTTCACCTGAGAGTTTTAAACTAGAAATGCGTCACACGTTTCCCATCATGCCTCACGTCGCTTCCAATATCTGCTTCGCGTCTTCTGCGTCGCCGCCATTTCACCAGGCGAAGGACTCAAGCGGCAACTGAATACTTTTTGCGGTAGTAGCGACACAACGGGATAACAACACGACTGAGTAGCGACCTTTATTGTTTTTACGACTTCAAACTCGTGTTTATCTGCATCTAGACCAAGTCTGAACGGTTTAGAGCAGTTTCATCTGAAAAAGGAGGAGGACAAGCGAACATCTGAAGGCAAAATGTCGACTGAGGTTAAATCAGAGAAGCCTGAGAAGCAAGAACAAGGGTAACTCGATAACTGCTTGCCTTTTTACCTCGATGTTTTGCTCTTTATGTGTTTAAATATATGTAGGTGCAGAGTGTTTTGGTTGCATGATGCATTTTTACTAATAATAGTTAGGTTGCGGTAAGATATAAGCGTTAAAGGACAAACTCGTTTGTTTGGTTCATGTCCTGATGAAACAAAGAGTCGTTGGATTCTCAATGGAAGGAAACGAGCTAAGGAAACATCATGCATGAAATGTGCTTAATACGCGAAATAAAGCGTGTAGACGAGATTTGAACGACTTTTTGTTGCGTAACAAACAAGATGAGTGTCCTTTGTTTGCTGCGGCCTAGTTTGTTGCACGTTTGCTCAGTTTGTTGCCCATTGGAAATGAATTGCTTTGGATGTTAACTTCAAAAAACCTTCAGTTTGACAATAGTTGTTTTTTTTAGTGTTTTGACAAAGATTATTTGTTTAGTTGAATATATTGTATTTATTTTAAATACATGCATGGGTAAAAATGTAACGTTTAACTATTTGCAACAGCTTCCACCATTTCTGTAGCTGCAAACTCAACTCTGTTACCCAAGTTGTTGTTGGAAAACAGATAAAACAAATGTTTTCTTTAACGGAAAGCGTCCCCCCCCCCTCTAAAAAGTTTACTAATTAATAGTTNTCCCCCCCCCCCCCTCTAAAAAGTTTACTAATTAATAGTTTTTTTTTGTTTTTTTTTTAAATTAATGGCTGAAAATGGCATTTAGTGACTAATTCATGTACTGTTTTTAACCCTGTTATACATTAAGATAAATCATATTGTTAAAAAATGGAAAACGTCACAAATTTTCTAAACTGCATTTAGATGTCCTACATTTTGGTAATAGAGTTGAAGAAAATTCCAGCTCTGTAGAACATATAGAAAATTAAACTGAATTATGCTGAATGTTTTTTTTTTTTTTCATTAATATAGATTTTTAGTAGTAGTTTCCACAATTTCTGTAGCAGCAAATTCAACTCTGTTATCCAAGTTATTGTTGGAAAAAAAGAACAAATATTTTTATTAATGGAAAATGAGATGTATCCCCCCCCCCCCTCCTTAGTAACTACAAAAAACATTTGGTCCCAAACTATTCAACATGACTGTAATTCATATTAAATTGTCAACC
>JAHKKF010525764.1:0-12180 GCA_019740295.1 Labeo calbasu
TCTATCTATCATTCTATCATCTATCGTTCTATCTATCGTTCTGTCTATCATTCTGTCTGTCTATCTCTCTGTCGTTCTTACTTTCTGTCTATCTCTATCTATCTATCTATCTATCTATCATCTATCTATCTATCTATCTATCTATCTATCTATCTATCTATCTATCGTTCTATCTATCATCTATCATATATCTATCATTCTATTGTTCTATCTATCGTTCTGTCATCTATCTGTCTATCATATATCTGTCATTCTATTGTTCTATGTATCGTTCTATCCTTCTATCTATCTATCTATCTATCTATCTATCTATCTATCTATCTATCTATCTATCATCTGTCTATCTAGCTATCATTCTATCTATCGTTCTATCTATCATCTATCATCTGTCTGTCTATCATATATCTATCATTCTATCGTTCTATCTATCATATATCTATCATTCTATTGTTCTATCTATCCTTCTATCATCTATCTGTCTATCATATATCTATCATTCTATTGTTCTATGTATCGTTCTATCTATCTATCTATCTATCTATCTATCTATCTATCTATCTATCTATCGTTCTATCTATCGTTCTATCTATCATCTGTCTGTCTATCATATATCTATCGTTCTATCATTCTATCTATCATCTATCTGTCTATCATATATCTATCGTTCTATCATCTATCTGTCTATCATATATCTATCATTCTATTGTTCTATGTATCGTTTTATCCTTCTATTTATCTATCTGTCTATCAATCAATCTATCTATCTATCTATCATCTGTCTATCTATCATTCTATCTATCGTTCTATCTATCATCTATCATCTGTCTGTCTATCATATGTCTATCATTCTATCGTTCTATCTATCATATATCTATCATTCTATTGTTCTATCTATCGTTCTATCATCTATCTGTCTATCATATATCTATCATTCTATTGTTCTATGTATCGTTCTATCTATCTATCTATCGTTCTATCTATCGTTCTATCATCTATCATCTGTCTGTCTATCATATATCTATCGTTCTATCTATCATCTATCTGTCTATCATATATCTATCATTCTATTGTTCTATGTATCGTTCTATCTATCTATCTATATATCATTCTATCATTCATCATCTGTCTGTCTATCATATATCTATCATTCTATCGTTCTATCTATCATCTATCTGTCTATCATATATCTATCATTCTGTTGTTCTATGTATCGTTCTATCATTCTATCTATCTATCATTCTATCATCTATCGTTCTATCTATCGTTCTATCATCTTTCTATCGTTCTAACGTTCTGTTGTTCTATCATCTATCATTCTGACATTCTTTCTGTCGTTCTGTCCATCATTTTAACTTTATCTATCTATCTGTGTGTATATATCGTCTGTCGTTCTGTCTATCTTTCTGTCTATTGTTCTGTCTATTTGTCGTTCTATCTATCATCGTTCTGTCTGTCGTTCTGTTTATCTATCGTTCTAACTTTCTGTCATTCTGTCATCTGTCGTTCTAACATTCTATCTATCGTTCTAACTATCGTTCTGTCTATCTCTGTCGTTCTAACTTTCTATCATCTATCTGTCTGTCTATTGTTCTATCGTTATGTCTGTCATTCTATGTATCATTCTATCATTCTATCTATCCTATCGTTCTATGTGTCTCTCTGTCTGTGTCTATCTATCTGTCTGTCTATCTATCTGTCTATCTTGTGTTCTATCTGTCTATTTATCATTCTGTCTGTCTATCATCTGTCTATCATTCTATCGTTTTATCGTTCTATCTCTCGTTACTTTTTTTTAATTCTATCTATCATTCTGTCCATTATTTCATCCATTATTTACCCATTATCCATTATAAACTGAAATAAAAATTAAAATAATTAAGAATATGAATAATAGTAAATAAAAGTAAAATAACACTGAAACATAGAAGCTTTTAGAGTTTTTTTTTTTTCTTTTTACTCTGTCTCCAGAGACCCGAAGATCACAGAACTGCTCTTGCAGTCTCAGTATCCAGTGGTTGGAGTGGACAGTTATATGCCTGTGGTTGATGTATTCAGCGGCGCCACTCGTGGAAACCTCAGGGTGTGTCTAGCAATGGGTCTAGCCCAGCAGATCACGGCACTGCAGCGAATGAGGGATGACGAGCTGACCCACGTATTACCATTACCTCGACCAGCGCACATGTTAGACCATCGGCCACATGTGGAAAACAAGGCTAGTTTACTTTAAAACTCCCAAAAGTAGCGTTTGTGCTTAAAGAATGAAGCTTAGTTTGTTTCTAAATCAATGTTCTTGTAGGCCAGTACCACTGTGGATGTTCTGCGTGAGCATGTCTTCATGGTCCGAGTAGAGAGAGTGAAGGGTCTGACGCCTCTGCAGTCCACAGTGTGGGGAGAAGCTGACTGTTACATCCAGTATTCCTTCCCTGCACAAAATGAGTCGAGTGAGGACACAGACCCACATGTTGTTGAGAGCAGTAAGCTGTTTTCTTGCTGACTGTATGAAAATTTTTTTTTTTTTTTTTTTTCCTGGTTAGCTCAACCAACTTTCTGTTTCACAGATGTGGAGCTCAAGGCCTACCGAACTGAGACCACTCTCTGTGTGCCTGACCCCATGTTTGGACATAATGAAACTCATGTCCTGCTGGCTTCTCCTGATGTCCCAGTGCAAAGAATACTGTTAAGCTCACTAGCCAGTCAGGGGATGAGGAATGGAGGAGGAGTGCAGTTTGAGGTTTGGTGCAGGTACAGTAAATTAAGAAATTGTAGTTTAGTCCTGAATTTTATTTATTAAATTGTTGCATTTAAAATGTATTTCTTTTATTTGGCAATATGTATTTATTTATTTGTTTGTTTATTTATTTTTTTTATTTATAGTACTTAAAATGTCTCTTTTATTTGGTAATACTTTTTGGTTTGGTTCTACTCGTTTAGTTACTTAGTTGCTTTTAATATTTAGCATTTGAAACATGGCTTTTTGTTTTGTTTTTTTTAGCATGTAAAAGCATGTTTTGGCAATGCTTTATTTATTTATCTACACACTAGCATTTAAAATGTGTTTATTGTTTGGCAATATTTTTACTTTTTATTCATTTATTTTAGATTATAGCATTTAAAAACATGTTTAGTTTATAAAAACACTTTATGTGGTTTTATTTATTTATTTATTTATTCGCCTTTTACATTTAGCATATAAATCGTGTCTCTTTAGCGAAGGTTTATGTTTGTTTTTTATTCTTTTTTTTTTTACATGTAAAAGCATATTTTTTGGCAATACAGTAATTATTTATTTATTTATATTGTAGCATTTAAAATGTGTCTCTTGTTTGGTAATATGTATTTATTTATTACATTGAAGCATTTAAAAACATGTCTCTTTTATTTGGTTTTATTTGTTTAATTATTTGCTTTGTACATTTTAGCATTTAAAATGTCTTTTTTGGGCAATATTATTATGATTTCTTTATTTATTATTATTATTGTTTTGCATTTTAGTATTTCAAACATTATTTGATTTATTTACTTGTTCGTCTCTTTTATTTGGTAATATTTCTATTTATTTAGTTTACTTTTAACATTTAGCAATTGAAATGTCCCTTTAGCAATTTTTTTTTTTTTTTTTTTACATTTTAGCATGTTTTTTGGCAGTATTTTTTTTAATTCATTTATTTACATTCTAGCATTTAAAATGTGTCTCTTGTTTGCCTATTTATTTATTTATTTGTTTGTTTATTTATACATTGTAGCTTTTAAATACACGTCTCTTTATTTGGTTTTATTTATTTGCTTTTTACATTTAGCATTTAAAATGTGTCACTTTAACAATTTTTTTTTTGTAAAAGCATGTTTATTGGCAATATTTTATTTATTTACATTCTATCATTTAAATGTCTTTTTTGTCAGTATTTTTATTTATTTATTTATTTTTGCATTGTAGTGTTTAAAACACGTCTCTTTATTTGGTTTTATTTATTGATATGTTTCTTTGTTTGCTTTTTACATTTTAGCATTTAAAATGTGTCTCTTTTGGCAGTATTTTTTATTATTTAGTTGTTTCTTTTTACATTTTAACATTTAAAAGCATTTTTTGACAATATTTTATTTACTTATTTGTCTCTTTTATTTGGAAATATTTTCATTTATTTATTTATTTGCTTTTTATGTTTAAACATTAAAAAATGCTATTTTATGTTAGCAATATTATTTATTGAAATATTATTATTCATTCTTCTTTTTATATGTTAGCATTTAAAAACATTGTTTTCATTTGATAATATTTTTATTGTTTAATTCTGTTTTCTGTATTTTTTATTTTTTTATTTTTTTTTTAAACATGTCTCTCTTAAGTAATATTTTTGTAATATTTGTTTGGAAAATATGACTTTTGCAGGTATTATTATCCAAATGTTAGAGATCAGCTAGTAGCGAGAGGACTGCTACCCATGTCCAAACTGTGCGCCATGGTAACTATGCAGAAACAGGGTCAAACCGATGCACAACTTTTCTCCCTTCCTCTGGTACCAAGAACTGATCGACCTGTTGACACACAACCTCAGCCCCCTGGTAGTTACATATCTAATTATCTTAAAACTCCATACAGATAACATGCACATTATCATTATGAATCTGAAACAAATGCAATAACCTAAAACCAGCTTTTATCTGTGCTTACCTGTAGGGCTGCTTGAAGTGAGTGTTCAGTACAAGTCTCGACCAATGAGGAGCGTAGGAGTGAAAAGTGGGGTTGTGCCATCCCGCGGAGTGACACTGGTTGTGCAGGTGCACAGAGCAGCTGGATTGCAAGGCGCTGCCAAGTGAGTCAATCTGCTTCAGATCTGCCTTAAGCTTTTAACCAATTACCCCAACAGCAATCTAGTTTGATTAAACTGATTTAACATTACATAACGTATAATTTTGGCATCTTTCTTTTGTTTCTCAGAGCTCTTGCAGATATAGACAGCTCATTGCAGTATTACTCTGAAGTGGGGCTCAACTCCTTCATCACCATGCAGTTGTCCTTCCTGCCAGACAGTGAGATTCGAAGCACACGTGTAGCAGCCAGAAGTTTCTGCCCAGAGTTTGAACATCACGCCGAGTTCTGCTGTAACCTGCTGGTACAGAGAGACAGCGGGGAGAGCGTCAGTTTGGCCGAACTCCTGCAGGAGGCAGTGGCCGTCTTCACTATTTACAACAGAGACACACGCAAAAGTGAGTGAGATATGTTTGAGATGTCGTTTTGTCATGACACACTTCTGTTAAGGATGTTTGGATACATAGGCGGAGTTTAGACAAGAGCCAATCATGATTTTGTCTGAGCTATAAAAAAATAGAAAAATTCATATTCTTTCGTTTTATTTATATTATCTTATTATTTTAGTGGATAGAATAAATACATTTTGGGTAAATTAATTTCAGTTTAAGCCCCATATTCCTCGACTCATGATTCTCAACTTGTCTTGAAGAGAGGACTCGCTTTTCGTTATTTTCCCGCTTTTGCAAATTAACCGTTTGGCTACATCAGAAACAAGTTTCTCAGTTATGAGGAAAGAGAAAAATACAATGTTAAACTCAATTAGCCTATAAATGAATCATGGAACTTTTATTAACAAAACGAATAAAAATAGCTTACACCACGCTATGTGATTCATGTTATATAACGAACAACTAAGGCTAGGCCTACATAAATTTTAAATAGCCTAGTATACAAAACTGAAAATGGGTAAACACTGTGGAACCAAATAAATATAAGAATAGTAGAACGTATATAGCAAAACGAATAAGAAAGAAATTACACAAAGTAAAAATCAGCAAACACTGTAGAACCAAATAAATAAGAAACGAATGTTCACCAAAAAATGTTGAAAACCATCATATAAACGGTGTTTGTAAAAAGTCAACAGGCTTTTCAAAATAAAAACATTGCCATACTTCCACCATAGTCTTGTCTGTCTTGTCTGACCTCACTCTTCTTGTCGGTCAGCTCGTCACTCTTTTGCTATATAAAATCTGATCTGTGATGCGACTGTTGTTCGGCGCTCTGCATTGAGCAGCCGTGTTCAGTTTTATTTGTAGTGTCTGTTCTCCAACTGAACTAAATAATATTTTATTACTATAAACAAATCAAAACGACATTGGTGGTCGGTGCCGCGGTGGGCAAGTGACGTAACCGGTGTTGCAGACACAGACTATGGCAGCAAGCCTATTCTTTGCATTAGCTAACGTTATGTTTTTTTTTTTTCCCCTCTTCATACAGCTGTCATTGTTAATTCTAAATGTATTTTAATGTAGAATATGTTACATAAATTATGTTACATAAATATTTGAAATATAGAACATGTATAAAAAATAATTCTGCTGATGGCTCGTCTGCCAGTGGGTGCCCTCCCACGCATAAAAGTGAAACTCCACCTGTGCTTTGGGTTACAAATTACTCCACAAAAACATGCAGCTTATTTATTATATAATCCTGTCATGAAAAAGATGTGTGTAGGTGTAAATCTGTGTTGTAAGGAACGAAAAAAAAAAACCATGGCTTTTATTGTGTGGGTAGTTATTTTATTTTTTTTATTTCTGTTTGTTTTTGTTTTTATTTTTATTTTTTGTATTTTATTTATTTATTTATTTTATTTTTAGTTCTGAAAAGGATGATTTTCCTGTTTACTGTTTATATTTTCAGACATCAAGTCAATTTGTTTTTGTTTTTTTTTACTATTTATTTATTTATTTATTTTTATTGCAGTATAGTCTTATTTTAATATTTATTTTGTAATTAGTAGTATTATCACTCCATTTCAGCATTATAAATACTATGTACTGTTTCTTTCATTTCGTGTAGTGGCTGATACAACAAGATCGAAGGACTTTGTCTTGGGCACTGTGAAAATTAGGCTTGCAGATCTGATTTATAAACAAAGTGGTAAGAAAGTCTTTAGGATTTAATTGTTTATATATAAATATGTATATTTAGTGTTAACTTATATATAATGTAATGTTATGTTTTTACATTTCTATTTACCTTTTACATTTTAGCTTTTAAAAATGATCTGCTTTGCTTGAAATGTTTTTATTGTGTTAGTTTTATTTAATTAATTAATTATTTATTTGTTAATTATTAAAAATAATTCATTTCTATTTTTTGATGTTTTTGAAAAAAGGGATTTTCACCAATGCTATTTTATCCAAAATACAGTAAAACAGTACTATTGTGAAATATGGTTACAATTTAAAACAGTTTCTATTTTGGTATTACTTGGATGAAAATTTTTGTTTGTTTTTATATTTTTGTGGTAATTTACACTGCCATTCAAAAGTTTGGGATCAGTAAGATTTTGAATATTTTTTTTAAAGAAGATTTTTAATAAATTCTGTTCTTTTTAACTTTTTATTCAGCAAAGAATCCTGAAAAAACTATCACAGGTTCCAAAGAAATATTAAGCACATTGATGATAACTGAGTATCAAATCAGCATATTAGAATATTGTGTATAGATTGTGTACATATAGATTGTGTGACACTGAAGAATTGTGTAATGATTGATGAAAATTCAGCTTTGCATGAAAGGAACAAATTATATTTTAAAAATTAGTAAAATAGAAAAAATGTTTTTTTTAATTATAAGAATATTTCACAATATTACTGTTTTTATTCTGTATTTTTGATCAAATAAATGCAGCTTTGATGATCATAAGATACTTATTTAAGAAAAAAAAAAACACTTTTTAATGGCAGTTTGTATGTAATATAATTTATTTCCTTTTTTGCATTTTAGCTTTGTAAAACCTTGTCTGTTATTTGGCAATGCTTCTAGTAAAGTACTGAATATTAATAGAAATATAATTATTATTATATTTACATATTGACAGGCATATCTGGCTGGTACAGTCTTTCTCTACCTCCGAGCACAACATCATCTCACAGTCTGACGTCAGCAGGAGGGCTTGAAGTCTCCATCAGTTTTTCCCATCATGCAGATAGAGAGCGAGTCATCACTTCAGCCCGTGGACTGGGATGGGACGTGGAGCAAGACAGTGAAGAAGAGGCAGACATAGAGGACGAAGACACTTTGGAAGCAAGCACAAAGTCACTGACATTGTCACTTTCCATGCCTAGAGCGTGGCTTCCCATCCATTGCCTGCTGTTGCCAGGACATGAAGACTTACAGCGTTCCACCTACTGCTACTACAGATACAAACTGTACAACCAGCAGACCAATTGCTCTGAACTTAGACATCCCGTTCCAGACGAGAGTGAGGGAGGAGAAGGTTTAGCCACGGTGGCATTTCAAGGGAGCAGAAGCGTGGTGCTGAGACGGACTCAACCCCTGCGCTGGTACCTGAGGGAGGAGAAGCTGGAGGTGCAGGTGTGGGTGGCCTTTGGGAAGGAGAAGAGAGTCAGGCCTCATAACGCTGACCGTCTGCTGGGCTCTGCTTTTGTGGATCTCTCTGCTCTCGCTGGGACCTTGAAGCACCGTCAAACAATCAGCGGTAGATGTTTGCTTTTTTCTTATTTATTTTAAAGCAGTAAAGACACATAGAAGAAAAGAGACCAAATTTTGATTAATCTTAAATGCATTTTAGTCCATATATTGTAGCATGGTTTTAGTTAGTGCCTCAAGTGCCAGGCAAATCCTGTCCATGATATTTCCTTTGCTTTTATCTAATCTAATCTTCTGTAATCTTATTTTATCTGCTCTTTCGTGGTAGGTGTGTATCCTTTGTTCAAGCGCTCTGCTGTAAACCTGAGTGGCGCTGCTCTCAGAGTCCATATTACTGTCACAACAGACTCTGTTCAGCATGAACCTCAAGCCACTGAGGAGCTCAACAGCTCAGTAGAAGATGAGGAGGATGGAGACCTTCCCACCACAGTGCTGTCTAGACCATCTCAATCCCCCAGAAAACATCTTATCAAATCAGTTGTGAACACTGATGAACCACCAGCCAAAGAAATCAACAATGAGGATACCTTCATAGCCAACGTTACTGTGGACAAAGCTATGCATCTGAGCCTGAAGGGTAAATTAACCACAGTTCTGTCATGACAACTCTCAGAGTTTAGAATAGTAATGTACATGTTAAAGGAGAAGTTCACTTCTAGAACAAAAATTCACAGATAATTTACGCACCCCCTTGTCAGATGTTCGCGTCTTTCTTTCTTCAGTCGATAAGAAATTGTTTTTTGAGGAAAAAAATTCTCCATATAATGGACTTCAATGGTGCCCCCAAGTTTGAACTTCAAAGGGTGTAAAACAGTATAAAAGCTTCAAAGGGCTCTAAACGATCCCAGCCGAGGAAGAAGAGTCTTGTCTAGCAAAACGATCGGTCATTTTCGAAAAACAAATTGACAATTTATATACTTTTTAACCTCAAATGCCCGTCTTGTAGAAGTCTGTTTGAACTCTTTTTTTTCCAGTTTAATACAGTCAAGACAGTTAGGGTATGTCGAAAAACCATCTCATTTTCTTCCCCAACTTCAAAATCATGCTACATCGCTGCAGAAGTACCAACTCAAACAAGATCAAACGCCCTTTACAAAAAAAATGGTAAAAAAGGGATGTAGGACGATTTTGACGTTGAAGAACTGTATTGAACTGTATTGACCCGAATTACACCGACTACGCATATGCATCACAGAGACGAGACAAAACAAGCATTTGAGGTTAAAAGTATATAAATTGTCAGTTTTTTTCGAAAATACCCAATCGTTTCGCTAGATAATACACTTCTTTGGCTGTGATTGTTTATAGCCCTTTGAAGCTGCATTTAAACTCCATTTTGGAAGTTTAAACTTGGTGGCACCATTGAAGTCTATTATATGGAGATAATTCCTGAAATTTTTTCCTCAAGAAACATAATTTTAATATGTGTTTGGTCTTAGCAGAATAGTACCAAGTCTTGCTGCTGGCAGTACATTCACAGACATGCTGCTGTGAGCATGTTGGAATTAGTGCTACTGCACATATAACATATGTGGAGTATAAAACCAGTCATAAGGGTCAGTTTTTTTAAATGTATACATGTATAGATTTATACATCATCTGAAGTAAATAAATCATCTGGAATAAATAAGCTTTCCATTGAGGTATGGTTTGTTAGGATAGGACATTTGGCTGAATATCTGGAATCTGAAGGTGCAAAAAAATCTAAATATTGAGAAAAACGCCTTTAAAGGTTGTCAAAATGAAGTTCTTAGCAATGCATATTACTAATCAAAAATTAAGTTTTGATATATTTACGGTAGGATATGTACAAAATGTCTTCATGGAACATGATCTTTAATTCATATCCTAATGATTTTTGGCATAAAAGAAAAAATATACCTGTGCTACTTATGACTGGTTTTGTGGTCAAGGCTCACATATAACATACATGACATTACCCTGTAGCAGATCTATAAAGGTGGAGCTGGGGATGGTGGAGGGTTTCTAAAGCGTGCTGTAACTGCTACAGCAAGCACTAGCCAAGTATTTGAAATTTGAGCAACAAGCTCATTGGCTGCTGATGTGAAATGAACCAATCAGCTGTCAGATTGTATGCCAGCTGTATGTCAGATTGAGTTAGAACCTTGCGGGCATCTAGAGTTTCATGACAGAACTTTGTATTTTGTTACGGATTTGATTTCATTCTCGTTTGCAAGTACCTTGTGTATGAGATGTTTTGACGCTGTTGTCATCCTCAGGTTGTCCTCTTGCTGAGCGCGGTGGAGGATTGCCTAGTTGCTGTGTTTCTTACGCCACCGCCGATGCCCCTGGCACAGTGACCACAGCACTGATCAAAGACAGTGACTGCCCTGTGTGGGACCACCAGCAAGAATGCAGGTAAACCCATTTAAACCCATTTGACATTTCTCATATTTCCCATGGGCCCTTTTCATAGACAGTGATGTTACCATTTACTCGTAAAATTCATTTTGTAATTAAAGATTAATGTACATTTTATAGCACTATAGTTTGTGTTCATTTAGCTTGGTAATAAATTACAAAAAACAAGTTGACGTTACTGCATTAAATGACAGTCAATTTTATCTTTCTTTATTCTGACCAACAAATCAATCTTTCAGTATTTTTTCTCTTTTGTGAAGTCATAGAAATGTTATTGAGGATTCTTTCATTTCTACTGGGGCAAATGGGCATACAAAAATTATACCTGTAGATTTAATTCACCACTATGGATTTACCCAACTATGACGTCTGCTTCTGAATCATGGAAAATGTTAAAAGGGTCCATTGACGTTCTCAAGTGGGTGACAGTAAATGCAAAATGGATTGTTTTCGTAGCATAGATGCTCATATGGTCAAATGTGTGTGAACAGGCTACTACTTGACACCTACTGCCCACGTAAGTGTTATGTTTTACTGTGTTACTGACACATGAGTGTTATGTGGCGCATTCAGTGCACCTGTGAAAGTGATGTAAATCGTGACCAATTAAAGGGATAGTTCACCCAAAAATTAAAATATTGTCATCAATTACTCACCCATGTTGTTACAAACCTTCCATTGTTAAAATAGTGACATCAGTGGTTCAACCTTAATTTTATGAAAGCGAGAATTTTTTATATGTAGAGAATTTCTTGATGTGTCGTGGTAATCTCGTGAACATGCGGTGAAGACTAACATGGAAGGGAAGAAATTATTAAATAAAGTCATTATTATTTTATTAATATTATTTGTTAGTTGCGTTGCCGTCTGTGCAGGGTCAGAAAGCTCTCGGATTTCATCAAAAATATCTTAATTTGTGTTCTGAAGATGAACAAAGATCTTACAGGTTTGGAATGACATGAGGGTGATTAATTAAGGACAGAATTTACGTATTTGCATGAACTATTTGCATAAGAGGGGAGGGTCTCGATGAAATCCGAACACAAGTGGTCACAGAAGATGCATGTAAAGACCAGGTGGAAATGTTCATATGATTATCCGTCTTAATACCAGGTGGGAACAGGCCCATGTTAAACTCCTGGCTGTTTTGTGTGTGTGTGTGTGTGTGTGTGTGTGTGTGTGTGTGTGTGTGTGTGTGTTTTGTTTTCAGGCTGTCGAAGGAGCTTCTTTTGGATCCCCAGCAGTCCTTGGTTTTCAAAGTTTGGCATAAAGGAGGTAATGACATAGCAGTCATTCACAACACCCTAGCATTGCGGCAGCAGGTTTTGAACAGGCAGCCAGCACTCATAGGCCACGTTCACACAGCA